>CAKNYM010050065.1:67361-100810 GCA_932195095.1 Andricus curvator
ATTTTTCAAACAAAAAAATTAATTTTTGCCAAAAAAGATAAATTTTCGACCAAAAATGGAATGGTAACATTTTTAGTTGAAAAAATTAATTTCAAACCAAACATAAGAGTTTTCAACTAAAACAATGAATCTTCAACTGAAATAGTTGAATTTTCAAACAAACAAAATTAATTTTTACTAAAAAAGATAAATTGTCAACCAAAACTTCAATAATTAAATTTCAAGTTAAAAAAATTAATGTTTAACCAAACAGATGGATTTTCAACTACAACTATTGAATTTTCAATTGGAATAAGTAAATTTTTCAGTTAAAAAAATTACGTTCAACAAAAAAAACTAACTTTCAAAAAAATACATTTTCAAAAAAGTGATGAATTTTCAACTAAAATTGTAAATCTTTAACTGGTATAGTTGAATTTAAAATCAGAAAGATAAATTTTAACTGAAATAATGAATCTTTAACTACAATAATTGAATTTTTGACCAAAAAGATTAATTTTAAATCAACAAGATTAATTTCTACCAAAAAAGACGAATTTTAAACTGAAAAAGATAATTTTTCAACCAAAAATTGAATAATTAAATTTTTAGTCAAAAAATGAATGTTCAACCAAAGAGATGAATTTTTAAATAAAATTATGGAGTAGTCAACTGGAATAATAGTTTCATTTTCAGTTAAAAAAAAAAAATAATTTTCAACCAAAAAAACATCCAAAGAAAAAACAAGTTTTCAAACAGCTCATTTTTCAACCAAAGAAACGAATTTCTAATTAAAACGACGAATCTTCAACAAAATAAATTCTTTAACATTCATGTTATTGGTTGGAGATTCTTCTCGTTGGTTGAAAATTAATTTTTTTAACTGAAAATTTCAATATTTTATTTCGGGTTTAAGATTGGTATTTTTAATTTGAAAATTGAACTAATTTGTTGAAAATTCGTCTTTTTTGGTTGGCATATCAACTATTCCATTTTTGGTCGAAATTTTTTTTAGATGCAAACTGGTCGTAAAAAAATTTTAGTTGAAAATTAGTTGTTTTTTTTTTTAAATAATATTTTCAACTGAAAATGTAGCTATTCCATTTTTTGTTGAAAAGTTACCTGTTTTAGTTTTAAATTCCGTCTTTTTAGTAGAATATTAATTTTTTTCTTTGAAAATTCATCTTTTACTTGTTGGAAAAAAATTTTTAATTTAAAACTTAAATATTCCATTTTTGGTGAAAACTTTCTCTTTTTTAGTTTACAATTCAACTAATTGGTTGAAAATTCATGAATTGTATTGAAAACTGTACTATTTTGGTAGAAAATTAATCTTCTTGGTTAAAAATTTAGCTTTTTGGCTGAAAATTTATTACTTTGCATTTTTTAGTTGAAAATGCATTTATTTGGTTAAAAGTTTAACTATTCCACTTTTGATTGAAAATTCATATTTTTTAGTTAAAAATTAATTTCTTTAGTGGAAAATTGAACTAATATAATGAAAAAATACGTTGTTTTTTTTGTTAAAAATTCATTTTTTTATTTAACTCAAAATTTAACTACCTATTCCATTTTTGGTTAAAGTTGATCTTTTCTAGATAAGAATTCAACTATATGCTTGAAAACTCATCTTTTCGGTTAAATATTAAACTTTTTTTTAATTCGTTTGTTTTTTTAGTTGAAAATTAATTTCTTTAGTTGAAAATTTAACTATTTAATGAAAAAAAAATCTGTTAAAAATTCATTTTTAATAACGGTAAATGTATCTGTTCCATGTTTGGTTGAAAGTTTATATTTTCTAGTTAAGAATTCAACTATCTATATAGTTGCAAATTCATCTTTTTGGATAGAAATTATTCTTCTAGTTTGAAAATTCATTTTTTTGGTAGAAAATTTGACTATTTTGTTGATAATTAATTTTTTTAACTGAAAATGTAGCTATTCCATTTTTGGTTGAAAAGTTACCTTTTTTAATTTTACATTCGTCTTTTTTAGTAGAAAATTCATTTCTTTAGTTGAAAATTTGACTATTTTGTTGAAAATTATTTTTTGGTTGTTAATTCATTTCATTCCTTTTAAAGTTTAGTACTCTTTGGAAAATTCGTTTTTTATGATTAAAAATTGATCTTTTTTAGTTGAAACTTCTTGCATTTTGTTAAAAATTCGCCTTCTTTGGTGGAAAATTAGTAGAAATATAATCTTCTTTGAAAATTCGTTGCTTTTTAGTTGAAAATTAATCTTTTTGTCTGCAAATTCATCTTTTTGATTGAAAATTGAATTTTTTTGTGGAAAATTCGTTGTTTTTGTTGAAAATTTAACTATTCCATTTTTGGTTAAAATTTATCTTTTCTAGATAAGAATTCAACTATATGGTTGAAAATTCATCTTTTTTTATAGAATATTATTCTTCTTGCTTGAAAACTCATCTTTTCGGTTAAATATTCAACTTTTTTAAATTCGTTTGATTTTTTAGTTGAAAATTAATTTCTTTAGTTAAAAATTTAACTATTTAATGGAAAAAATTGGTTAAAAATTAATTTTTAATAATGGAAAATGTCCCTGTTCCATGTTTGGTTCAAAGTTTATCTTTTCTAGTTAAGAATTCAACCATCTATATAGTTGAAAATTCATCTTTTTGGACAGAAATTATTCTACTAGTTTGAAAATTCATTTTTTTTTGTAGAAAATTCATTGTTTTGGTTGAAAATTTGACTATTTTGTTGAAAATTCGTTTTTGTGTTGAAAATTAATTTTTTTAACTGAGATTGTAGCTATTCCATTTTTGGTTCAAAAGTTACCTTTTTTAGTTTTACATTCGTCTTTTTTAGTAGAACATTTATTTCTTTAAAAATTGGACTATTTTGTTGAAAATTCGTTTTTTTGTTGAAAATTAATTTTTTGGTTACAAATTCTTATTTTTGGTTGTTACTTCATTTATTTCCTTTTAAAGTTTAGTATTTTTTGGAAAATTCGTTTTATATGGTTAAAAATTGATCTTTTTTAGTTGAAACTTCTTCGTTTTTTTGTTGTTGTTGAAAATTAATTGATTAATTTTTTTTTAAGATTCATAATTTCAGTTGAAAATTCATCTCTTTTGTTGAAAATGTAACTATCTTGTCAAAAATTCGTTTTTTTTTTTGCTAAGAATTAATTCTTTTAACTAAAAATGTAACTATTCCATTTTTTGTTGAAAATTGATATTTTCTAGGTAAAAGTTAATGTATTTTGTTAAAAATTCGTATTTTTCGGTCGAAAATTAATCTTATCGGTTGAAAATACATCCTTTTGCATAAAAAAGAAACGGTTTGGGCCTAAATTAATCTGGTTTGGTTGAAAATTAAAAAATTTGGCAGAAAATTAAATTCTTCGCTTTAAAATTACCTTTTTTGTTAAAAATTCATATTTTTCGGTTAAATCGAAGTATTTGGTTAAAAATTAAACTGTTTTTATGAATTTTGTTCAAAATTAATGTATTTTCTTTAAAACTCTTGTTTGTTGGCAGAACATTAATCTTCTTGCTAGAAAATTCATCTTTTTGGTTAAAAATTTAACTATTTGTTAAAAATCGATCTGTTTTAATTGAAATTTCAACTAGTTTGTTAAAAATTCATATTTTTTTTAAGATTCACTTCTTTGGTGGAAATTTTAACTATTACATTTTTAGAAAATTAATCTTCCGGGTTAAAAATCGTCTTCCTGTTTTAATTCTTTTGTTGAAAATTCATTTTTTTTAAGATTCATCATTTTAGTTGAAAATTCATCTCTTTTGTTGAAAATGTAACTATTTTTTTTTGAATTTTTTTTTTTTTTTTTTTTGGTTGAGAATTAATTCTTTTAATTAAAAATGTATCTATTCCATTTTTTGTTGAAAATAGATATTTTTGGTTGAAAATAAATCTTTTCTAGTTAAAAATTCATGTATTTTATTAAAAATTCGTCTTTTTTGTTCGCAAATTAATCTTTGTGGTTGAAAATTCATCCTTTTTGGCTAAAAATGCAACTGCTTGGTTTTAAATTAATCTGGTTTGGTTGACCATTCAACAATTTGATCAAAATTTCATATTTTTGGTTGAAAATTCATCATAGTGATTAAAAAATAATTTCTTTGGTTGAAAATTCGTTTCTTTTTAGCTGAAAATTAATTTTTTTAACTGAAGATATCACTATTCCATTTTCGCTTGAAAATTTATATTTTTAGTTGAAAATTAATTAATTTTGCTGAAAACTCGTTTTTTTTTTAAATTTACTTTTCTAACTGCAAATTAAAATATATTTTTGGTGAAAATGTAGCTATTCCATTTTTGGTTGAAAAGTTACCTTTTTTAGTTTTACATTCGTCTTTTTTAGTAGAAATTTCATTTCTTTAGTTGAAAATTTGACAATTTTGTTGAAAATTCGTTTTTGTGTTGAAAATTAATTTGTTGGTTACAAATTCTTATTTTTGGTTGTTAATTCATTTAATTCCTTTTAAAGTTTAGTATTTTTTGGAAAATTCGTTTTTTATGGTTAAAAATTGATCTTTTTTTAGTTGAAACTTCTTGCATTTTGTTAAAAATTCGCCTTCTTTGGTGGAAAATTAGTAGAAATATAATCTTCTTGTTTGAAAATTCATCTTTTTGATTGAAAATTGAATTTTTTTTTTAAGATTCGTTCTTTTTGTTGAAAATTTAACTATTTCATGTGCGGTTCAAAATTTAGAAAAAATATGAAAACAGGCACTTTGAAACGTTCTTCCAATAGACAATAATGTTATATTTATGAAATTTCGAACTGCACAAGAAAAAACTGGACAGTAATTAAATTAATAATTTTTTTCATTTCAAACTGAATGACTTATACTTTTACTTTTGTTTATGAATAAGCTATACAATTTTATTATAAATTTCTATAAAAAAAAGATTCATGTATCCACTTTTTATTTTCGCGAAACTTTGCCTAGAACTAGAATTGTAATTTCAAATATCGTATGGTTAAAGAGAAAAGGGGAAGTTTTTCGAGAATAGGGGAATTTTTAAAAAGGGAAACGAGAATAGGGGAATGATTGTGAACCCAGAAATTAAATTGAAAAATCATAATTACCTGTAGGGAATGTGAGGAGCGCGTTCCACAAGAGCTGTAATAACTCTCCCAAGAGTTAATAAAGACTGATTTATGCTTCCAGCCTCTCTCGCCCTCCTATCAACAGCACCTGACCTTCCAATATTTTCGCTTCCAGCGAGATCTACCAAATTCAACTTTCCAATTTTCATCAGTTCCTCTCCGTCTACCGTATTCTCCTTTATATGAATGGTAATTGAAAAAACTGTATGCGATCGACTGAAAATAATTATTGTCGATTAAGAAACAGGAAGAAAATGATTCCAGGCCTCACAGACCCTATGGGATAAAATATAGGGACCAAAGGGTACTTTTTTCGCGCTCAAAGGGTAAAAAATTCAGTATCAGGGTGTCTAGCGATTCTTAGGAACAAAATTCCAGGTCTTTTCCAGGTTTTCCAGGTCAAGACATTAAATTTTTCCCGGTCCCCTTTTTTTTACATCAAATAATGAAATAAAAGTTTTTCATACATGTAAAAAAAGAGCCATTTCATTTTTTATTGGCCAAAAATTTCTAAAGAAAGCCGAATCATAAATAAACAAATTCTTAATTTTTTGCGAACATGAGTCGTCTTTGTGAAATCTTCGGGAATATTTTTAAATCTTTACAATGTTTTTGAAATCATTGAAATCTTTGAATTCTTTGTGAAATCTGTGAAATCTTTTGAAATATTTGTGAATTCGTTGAAATTTTTTGAAGTATTACAAACCTTAGTGAAGGCTTGAAATTTCGGTGAAATCTTTGAGAAATCTTTTGGAATTTTGTAAAGCTTTGGTAAAATCTTTAAAATCTTTGAAATCTTTGTGTAACTTTTTTAAATCTTTTAAAATCTTAATGAAATATTTAAAATATTTCCGAACTCTTTCTTTAATCTTTGTTTGCGAAATCTTTTGTGTTCGTTTGAAATCTTTGAATTTTTTTTTAAATTTTCTCAAATGTGTCGAAACCTTTTGAAATTGTTTAGAATCTTTGAAATGTTTTGAAATCTTTGAAATCTGGTGTACTGTACCCCTGTTGAAATCTTAGAAATTCATGAAATCTTTTGAAATCCTTATGAATTCTTTGAAATATTTGTGAAATCTTTCGTAAATCTTTTTTAATCGTTTCAAATCACTCGAATATTTGAAATCTTCTCAAAAATCTTTAAATCGTTTAAAATGTTTGAGATGTTTTGAAATCCTTGAAATCTGGTGTACTGCACCCTTATCGAAATCTTTGAAATTCTCGGATTCTTTGGAAATCTTTATGAATTTTTTATGAAATCTTTGAAACTATTGTGAAACCTTTTGATATCTCCTAAAAAATTTTGAAATTGTTTAAAATCTTTGAAATATTTTTAAATCTTAGAAATATAGTTAAATATACCCTTTTTGAAATCTTTAAAATCTTTTGAAAGTTTTAAAATCTTTGTGAAATGTTCGAAATCTTTGTAAAATGTTTGAAGCCTTTGAAATCTTTTGAAATCTTCGTGAATTCGTTGGAATTTTTTGAAGTATTACAAGCGATATTTAAAATCTTGAAATCTTTGTGAAATCTATTGAAATGTTTATGAAATCTTTCTTAAATCTTTGTTTGGAAAATCTTTTGTATTCGTTGAAATCGTTGAATTATTTGAAATCTTTTGAAATGTTCTAAAATGTTTTAAAACCTCTTGAAATTTTTGAAATCTTTGAAATCTGGTTTACTGTACCCTTGTTCAAACCTTTGAAATCCTTAAAATCTTTAAAATATTTGTGAAATTGCTGTGAAATCTTTATGGAAATCTGGTGTGCGCGCCTTTTTTAAATCGTTCACATCCGTGAAATCTTTATGAAATGTTAAAAATATTTAAAATATATTGAAATGTTTGAAATGTTTTGAAATCTTTAGAAATATTTTGTAACCTTTTGAAATCTGGTGTACACTCGAAAACCGAGTGGTCAACCCCTCAAAAAATCCGTTGTATAACCATAGCTTATTCTAATTCTGAAACTGAATTAACATCGAAATTTTAAACTAATAATTTTTATAATTTCTAAGTTGAATACCACAACAAAATTTATACTTCAATGTTCTATATTAGCGGAGAAGAAATTAAAAACTTATTGAATTATTCACAATATTAAAGTCTGTTCTTTGCAATCTATAAAATAATTGGTACAGTCTGGAAAAAGTGCTTTGAAATCTCTTAATTTATTTTGTAATAAACAAAAGATAAATTATATCTTGATGAATAAAACACTTTTCAGTGGCAATATTTTTTTCTAAGCGAGACGTTTCTTTCATAATAGGTTAAGAAATTCAAATTACTCTTTGCATTTCATTAAAATTACTATTTAAAAAGCGAACAAAAAATTATTAAAGTTCAAGGTTCTCGTAAAAAATTCAAGGAGATTTCCAGGTTTTCAAGGTTTAAAAAAAATTCAAGGAGAATTCCAGGTTTTCAATGTTTTCAAGGTCGCTAGACACCCTGAGGATAAATTTATAAGACTTCAAAACAATTCAAGTTAAATTCCAACGAATTCGGATGAATTAGAAACAATTTTTAAAATCAAAAATATTCCATTGATTTCCGTAAAATTGGAACGAATTTAGAGGAATTTAAGATAAACGAGAAAAATTCGATGAAATTCATAAAAAGTGAAGGGAGATTAAAACTTTTCTGAATGCAGTAAATTTGAAATGAGCTCAGAAAAATTCAAGGGAATTCAAAAGAATTTTATGAAATGCCTAAGAGTTCTTGGTTAGGTTAAAAGACTTCAGGATCAATTAAATAAAAACTTTTAAAACTTTTTTAAAAAATCCATTGAATTAAGTATAATTGAGTAAATTTAGAATAATTCAAGTGAAGTAAAAAAAATCAAGGGAATCCCAAAGAATTAAAAAGAATTCGGGGTGAATTTCAAAAAATGATTTCAAATCTCTTCAAATCTTTGAAACCCTACTAATTTCTTACTAAAAAAAATCACTAATGACTATAAAACAATTCAAAAGAATTCAAATGAATTGGAAACAGTTTTAAAAATCGAAAAAATCCATTTATTTCGGTAAAGTTTGAGTGCATTTAGAGGAATGTAAGGGAAACGAGAAGAATTCGATGAAATGTATAAAAATTCAAGGTGAGTTTTAATGACTTCAAGATGAATTAAACAAAAACTTTTTAAAAATCCATTGATCTGAGTAAAATTGAGTGCATTTAGAAGAATTCAAAAGGATTTTTAAAAATTCAGGATAAATTAATAAGAATTCAGGGCGAATTCCAAATGAATTGCAAAAAATATTGAAAAATCTCTTTAAATTTTTGAAACCCTACGAAATCCCTCACTTCTTGTGAATAAATTCTTTGAAATCCATTGAAATATTAAAATCCCTTTAAATGATTAAAACCCTTGGAAATCCCTTGAAATTGTTTAAATCTCTTGAAAATGCCTTGGAATCTTTTAAAATAACTTAAGACTATTGAAATAAATAACAAATTTCTGGGAATCGTAACAATTTTTTTAAATATTTCTAATCCTTTGAATCTTTTGAAATCCCTTGAAACTTTTGAAATCTCTTGAAAATGCATGGGAATCTTTTAAAATATCCTAAAATATTTCAAATCCTTTGAAATCCTATTAAATTACTTAAATCAATTAACAATTTCTTTAGAATCTTTTAAAATAACCTAGAATATTTCTAATCCCTTAAAATCTTTTGAAATGCCTTGACATTTTTTAAAGCTCTAGAAAATGCCATGGAATTTTAAATTGAATTAATCTGCAGAACCAATTCTATAGAAACTTTAAAAAAATCAAATGAATGATGTGAAATTGTGTAAATTTATAAGAATTCAAATGAATACAAAAATTGAAAAGAATTTCAAAGAATTCAGGATAAATTAATAAGAATTCAGGGTGAAATTCAAAAAATAATTTTAAATCTCTTCAAATCTTTAATACCCTACGAAATAACTCACTTTTCTTGAAGAAATTCTTTAAAATCCACTAAAATGTTATTAAATCTCTTAAAATTATTTAAAAAATTAAAAATTCCTTGGAATCTTTTAAGATTTCATCAAATATTTCAAATCCTTTGAAATCCTACAAAATATCTCATTTCTCGTGCAGAAATTTTGTATCCACTAAAATATTATCAAATCCCTGTAAAATTCTATGATATTTCCTGGAATATCCTCGGAATCCTGTAAAATCGTTTCATATCTTCCGAAATTCTAGACAATTCTTTATCCTAAAATATTTCAAACGCTTCGAAATTCCTTCAAATGAATTAAATGAATTAATAATTCCTGGGATTCTTTTAAAATTCCCTCAAATATTTCAAATTCTTTCAAATCCCACTAAACTACTAAAAACAATTACAAATTACTTGACATTTTTTTAAATAACCTAAAATAACCTCAAATATTTTAAATCCTTTAAAATCTTTTGAAATCCCTTGGAATTCGTTAAAGCTCTTAAAAATGCCAATTAATAAAAAAAACTCCTCGGAATCTTTTAAAATTCCCTAAAATATTTCAAATTAAAAGCTCTTGAAAATGCCTTAGAAGTTTTAAAAATACCCTAAAATCCCTTCAAATTATTGAAATCTATTACAAATTTCTCGGAATCTTTAAAAATAATCTGAAATATATGAAAATAATTAAAGATAATCCAGTGACTAATGTGATCTTTTCATTTAAAAAAGTGAATAAGAAAATATTTGAGAAAAAAGTGATAGATAGTGACTGTGCGTGGCAGCCCTGATTATTTTTTTACAGTTACTTCTTACAGGAATTCTCTGATTTTTGCTATTTTTTCAAAATGCTCTTGGAAGCTTTGATCTTATTATAAATTTTTTTGAAGTTCTATTAAGGAGCTGCAAATAGGGTACCATAGGGACCAAGTCTTGAAAATAGGTTCAGGCCTCACAGTCCCTATGGGATAACATATAGGGACCAAAGTGTACTTTTTGTCACGCTCATAGGGTACTTTTTTCGTGCTCAAAGGGTAACAAATTTAGGATAAATTCGTAATACTGAAAACAATTCAAGTTAAATTTCAAAGAATTCAAATGAATCGGAAAAATGCTATTAATAAAAAAAATTCCATTGATTTCCGTAAAATCGGAATGAATTTAGAAGAATTTAAAGTAAAAGAGAAGAATTTCATGAAATTCATAAAAATTCACGGTAAGGTTAAAAGAATCAAGGACCAATTAAATAAAAACTTTTAAAAATTCGAAAAAAAATCAATTGAATTAAATAGAATTGAGGAATTTAGAAGAATTCGAGTAAATTAAAAAATTGAAGAGAATTCCAAAGAATTTAAACGAATTGAAGGTGAATTGAAAAAAAATTCAAATCTTTGAAACCCTACTAATTTCTAACCATAAAGTGACTGATGACTACAAACTAATTCAAGTTAAAGTCAGATGAATTGGAAACAAATTGAAAATTGAAAAAATTCCACTGATTACAATAAAATTTAGAGAAATTTAAGGGAAGTAAGAAGAGTTCGACGAAATTCGTAAAAAAAACCAAGCTTAATTTAAAAAATAATCAAGTGAATTAAAAACAATTCAAAAATATGAAAAAAATCATTGAATTGAATAAGTTTGACATGAGTTTAGAAAAAATAAAGAGAATTAAAAAGAATTTGATGAAATGCCTAAGAATTTAAGGTCAATTTTGAAAACTTCAAGATGAATAAAACAAAAACTTTTAAAAAATTTATTGAATTGAGTAAAATTGTGTGAATTCAGAAGAATTCAAAAGGAAATATTAAAAAATCAGTATAAATTAATAAGAATTCAGGTCAAATTCCAAATGCATTCCAAAACATATTTGAAAATCTCTTGAATACTTTTAACCCTACGAAATCCCTCACTTCTTGTGAATAAATTCTTTGAAATTCATTAAAATATCATAAAATCCCGTGAAGTTTTATGAAATTTGATATTTCCAGAAAGCCTGGAAAATTGATTAAAATAGCTTGAGAGCTCTTAAAACCCCATAAAACCATTGAAATTCTCGGAAATCTTATAAAATCCTTTGGAATATTTTAAAATATCATATAACCTTACAGTTCCTGTAACATCTTTCCATGTCTTCTGAAATTCTTTAAAACTGCATGCAAATTTTTTTAAATCCCTTAAAATTATTAAAACCCTCGGAAATACCTTGAAATTGTTTAATCTCTTCAAAATGCCTTGGAATCTTTTAAAACACATCAAATATTTCAAATTCTTTGAAATCCCTTCAAACTATTGAAATAAATAAAAAAAGTTCTGGAAATGTTTTAAAATTTCCAAAAATATTTCAAATCCTTTGATATCTTTTGAAATCCCTTGAAACTTTTTAAAGCTCTTGAAAGTGCCTGGGAGTTTTTTACAATACCGTAAAATATTTCCAATCCTTTGAAATGCATTAAATTACTGAAATCCATTAAAAATTTATTTGTAATCTTTTAAAATTACCTAAAATATTGAAAATACTTTTAAATCTTTTTAAATTGTTTAAAGATCTTGAAAATGCATACATAATGTACTATTCAAAATATTTCAAATCCTTTGATCATTTTATTAATTGATCCTCAGGATCGATTAAATAAAAACTTTTAAAAATTCAAAAAAATCCATTGAATTAAGCAGAATTGAGTAAAATTAGAAGAATTCAAGAGAATTCATAAAATTCAAGAAAATTTCAAAGAATTAAGGATAAATTAATAAGAATTCAGGGTGAATTCCAAATCTCTTCAAATCTATAAAACCCTACAACATACCTCACTTCTCGTGAATAAATTCTTTAAAATACACTAAAATATTATCAAATCCCCTAAAATCATTCAAATCCTAGGAAATCTAATCAAATCCTCGGAAATCTTTTAAAATATCTTAAAACCTTACAAGTCCTGTAAAATCGTTCCATATCTTCTGAAATTCTAGAAAATTCTTTATCCTAAAATATTTCAAACGCTTTGAAATCCCTTCAAATTAATGAAATTAATAAAAAAATTCCTAAATTATTTCAAATTAAAAGCTCTTGAAAATGCCTTAAAAGTTTTAAAAATACACTCAAATCTTTAAAATCCCTTCAAATTATTGAAATCTATTAAAAATTTCTTGGAATCTTTAAAAATACCCTGAAATATTTCAAAAGAATTCAAGACAATTCAGAAATAGGTATAGACCTGAATTGAATAGTGATTAACCCATAAGTTAATTTATTGAAAGAAAAGTGTCTAATGTGATCTTTTCATTTTAAAAGAGACTAAAAAGTGATTTGAGAAAAAAGTGACTAATAGTGACAGTGTGTGGCAGCCCTCATTATTTTTTACAGTTATTTCTTACAGAAATTCCCTGATTGTAGCTATTTTTTTTAAATGCTTGACTCTTGAATGCTTTGATATTATTATACATTTTTTTAAAGTTTCATTATGGGTTGCAAATAGGGTACCATAGGGACCAAATCTTGAAAATAGGGTACTTTAGGGACCTTAACTGAATATAGGGTACAATAGGGGATATAGGGACCGGTCTGTGGGGCCTGTGATTCAAGATTTCGAAATGGTTGTAGCAAATACCTGGAGTGAGCGTTCATTAACGTGGCAGCAGTTTGTCTTTTCTCTGAGCCCCTTTCGAGGATTTTGTAGACCTCACTTTTGTTGTGAACCGTGACTTCTTCCAATCCATGAATGATCACGGCACCCTTTTTCGAAGCATCTTCGTAAAGTCTGATTTTTGATGCATCGTCATTTGGAGAAAGAAGATCAAACAATTCCTCGTTGTATAACTCCAGGAAACTCACACGGACGGAATATTCCTGAGCATCAAGTAGACGTATTTCGTCGAACAAATGACTCAAAGCACGAGGAATTATACCAGCGGTCGTGTCCTGTGGATAAAAGACAGGCCGAACATTATTAAAAACAGGGCCTAAAATCAGGGTGGCGATTCGGCGGACGATTTCAAATTCCCGGTCATTTCCCGGTTTTCCCCGGTCAAGTTTTTCAATTTTCCCGGTCAACTCAAAGTAACATATTTATATTTGCCGCAAAACGCAAACACTTATTTTAATTCATGACGTTCGTTCTAAACATCTCTTAACACAACAGAGCAAAACGTTGCAAAATAAATGAATTTTGAAAAAAATACTTAAATTTTCCACTAAAAAATATCAATTTTTTACAAAAAAATGGAATAGTTAAACTTTCAGTTGAAAAAATTAATTTTCAACAAAAAAAAAACGGATTTTCAATAAAATAGTTCAATTTTCAACCAAAGTGATGAATTTTCAAATCAAATTATGAACCTTTATCTGGAATAGTTAAATTTTAAACCAAAAAGATAAATTTTCAACTAAAATGATGAATATTTAACTGGAACACTCGAATTTTCAACCAAAAATACGAATTTTTAAAAAAGATTACATTTTAAATAAAAAGATTAATTTTCTACCCAAAAATACAATTTTTCAACCAAATACATTAACTTTTAAAGAAAGGTTTGAAGTTTTAATAAAAGAAGACAAATTTTCAACCAAATAGTTAAATTTTGAACTGAAAAAATAATAATTTTCAATCGAAAATGGAATAGTAACATTTTTAGTTTAAAAAATTATTTGTAAACCAAACATAAGAGTTTTCAACTAAAACAATGAATCTTTAACTGAAATTTCAAGTTAAAAAAATTAATGTTTAACCAAACAGATGAATTTTCAACAACAGCTATGGAATTTTCAATTGGAATAAGTTAAATTTTCAATTAAAAAAATTAGTTTCAATAAAAAAAAACTAACTTTTAACAACAACAAAAACTAACTTTCAAAATAATAGTTACATTTTCAAACAAAGTGATGAATTTTCAAATAAAATTGTAAATATTTAACTGCAATAGTTGAATTTCAAACCAGAAAGATGAATTTTTAACTGAAATGATGAATCATTAACTAGAATAATTGAATTTTTGACAAAAAAGATTAATTTTCAACCAAGAAGATTAATTTCTACCAAAAAGACGAATTTTCAACTAACAAAGATAATTTTTCAACCAAAAATTGAATAATCAAATTTTTAGTCAAAAATGTATGTTCAACCAAAGACATGAATTTTGAACTAAAATTATGAAATATTCAACTGGATTAATAGTTACATTTTCAGTTGAAAAAAAAAAATAATTTTCAACCAAAAAACATCCAAAGAAAAAACAAATTTTCAATCAAACAGCTCATTTTTCAACCAAAGAAATTAATTTTTAATTAAAACGATGGATTTTCAACTAAAAAAAAAATTAATTTTTAACAAAAGAGCTTAACTTTCAGCCAAATAATTTTATTTCAAACCTAAAAGATGAATTTTCAACTAAAATAATAAATATTTGACTGGAATACTTGAATTTTTAACCGAAAAGAAGAATTTTTAAACAAGAAGATTAACTTTCAAAGAAAAATAAGATAATTTTTTACCAACAAAAAAATCGATTTTTTAACAAAATACATGAATTTTCATCGGAATAGTTAAATTTTCAATTAAAAAGACAAATTTGTATCCAAATTGTGGAATTCCGAACTTGAAAATTTTAATTTTCAACTCAGAATGGAACAGTTAAATTTGCGTTTAAAGAAATTAATTTTCAACCAAACTGATGAATTTTCAAATAAAATGATGAATCTTCAACTGAAATGATGAATCTTTAACAGGAATAGTTTAATTGTATGCCAAAAAGTTTAATTGTCTATAAAAAGAGATGAATTTTCCACAATGTAAATACATTTTCAAACAAATAGTTTAATTATTAAATGAAAAATATCAATTTTCAACCAAATAGTTGAATTTTCATAAAAAAAAGATAAATTAATTTTTAACAAAAGTTTAACTTTTAACCCAGTAGTTGAATTTCTAACTAAAAACCGATGAATTCGCAACGAACAATGTAACAAAAATTTCTATTATAATTCAGAAATATTTCTTCTTTGAAATTCTACTTCTACTCTGAAAACTGCTTGAAGTACTTTTATTACCTAAAATTTAGAAGAGGGAACTTTCAAATTGTGACGAATTCTGACTTGAAGGAGGGATTTTTAAAAATTCCTTTTTTCTCAATCCGAATTATAATTCCTTTAAAAAATTCCCATTCCATGTAAAACATTCCCTGTTCCAAGTGAAATTATATTTCTTGAATTTTGCTATGATCAGAAGTAAATTCCCGGTTTTTAAATTAAATTCCCGGTTTTTTCCCGGTCAATAAAATTCCAGGTCATTTCCCGGTCAAGTCGTCACCCTGATTATTAATCTTCTAGAATCTAGATGTATGATTGGTTTCATGCCTAGAAGAATTTGGAAATTGGGATATTATAGCAACCCTGAATAAGGCACTGTTTAATGTGAATAATACATTTTCCATTACTTTGACTTCTGTTATCATTTAAATTTAGCGCTCCTTTAGTATTAATAAAGGTAGAAAATACGATTTTTTAAATCCTAATTCAAAATGCTCATTAAATACCCAAAGCACATAAAAGTCGAGCATATTCTCATGCTCGTGAGAATTTCTCCAAGCTCTCAAACTCTTTAGAACACTACCCTGAGTTCACATTTAAATGGAAAACGAGAAAAAGATGCGAATAAGAGAAAAAAAATTTATAATTTAATGACTAAAGAATAATAGTTTAAATAAACGTTCTAAAAGTAAATTTTGTACTTTAAGGTATGCTAAAATAAGAAAAAACTTACACTTTGCCAGTGTAATGCAGGATCATTACTGACACCTTCCATTGTAAATGTTTTTCCCGTGCCAGTTTGTCCATAAGCAAATACAGTGCAGTTATACCCTGCAAGTACTTCCTCCAGTAATGGACTGACGACTGCATTGTAAACGTCTATCTGTAAAATTAGATTAAATTTTCAATTTAACTTTGATAAGCCACTTATTTATATTTTAAAATAGAAAAAATAATTATACGTTCTTACTTGTTTTGAGCAGGGTCCAAAGACTTTATCGAAGGAGAATTTTTTGGAAATCTTGTCCTGTGGCCTTTCACGCACTACCACGTCCTTGCAGGAAGGAACATCAACTACGGTGATTGACTTTTGAGCCCTTTCCGAATTATTAGTTGGCCTGCAATTTATGTCACGAATTAATTGTTACAGAATCAACAAACCTTTTTGCAATAAATCGATTGACTTTGAATCATATAATAAGTAGGATAAGGAAATTTTTGTGTCTAATAAAAAGGAAAATAGAGAGATTAGAGTTCTTAAATGTCCAAGAATTTATGTTGAGCAAATGCTCTCGGAAATATGCTCAGCATTTAAGCTTGAATAGAGCATTTATAGAGAATTCAAGAGAATTTAAAGCATTTATTGTTTAAACAAATATATATAATGATTATCACATATATTTTTACAAAAACATTCTAGAGTGAAATAAACGTATACTTTTTTTAAATTACAGAGTTGCTACAGGTCAGGTAATTTCAGAAATTCAGGAAATTCCAGGGAAAACCTGACAGAGTTAGGGAATTTTCGACAAACTAAAGTTGAAGTTAATTTTATTATTATGGTTAAAAATCGCAACTATTTGGTTGAAAATTCATCTTCTTTGGTTGAATTCAACTCTTTTTGGTATAAAATTCATCTACTTAGTTGAAAGTGGAACTACTTTGTAAAAAATTCATTTATTTGATTGACTCATCATTTTAGTTGAAAAACCTTTTTTTTTTGTTCAAAATTTAATTATTTTGTTGAAAATTGTTTTAACTGAAAATTTGATTTGTACATGTTTGGTTCAAAATTTATCTTCTAAGTTGAAAATTCAAATATTTTTAAAATTCCTGTACTTTATTGAAAATTTTAATTTTGTGGGAGAATATTTCATCTTCTCGGTAACTAATGCATCTTTTTGGTTGGAAATTCCTTTAAAAATTCAAATATTTGTTTGAAAATTCATGTACTTTGTTAAAAATTCATCTATTTTGGTAGAATATTCATCTTATTGGTTGAAAATTGATTTTTTTGGTTGAAAATTAGTTTTTTTCTTATTTAGAATTAATTTTTTAAACTGAAAATGTAACTGTTCCATTTTTTATCTAAAATTTATCTTTTTTAATAGAAATGTAATCTTCTTGGGTGAAAATTATACTATTTCGTGGAAAATTTACTCTAATTTTATTGAAAATTAATTTTTTTACTGAAAATTTAACTATTCTATTTTTATGTTAAAATTTATCTGTTTTAGGTAAAAATTCAACTCTTTGTTAAAAATCAGTCTTTTTTTGGTAGAAGAGTTCTCTCATTAGTTGAAACTTCATCTTTTTGGTTGAAAATGTAACTATTTTCTTGAAATTCGTGTCTTTTTGGACTGAAAATTTATTTTTGGAAATTCATTTATTTTATTTTTGGTAGAAAATTTACCTTTTTAGTTGAAAATTCATGTGTTTGGTCAAAAATTCACTTTAACTATTCAATTTTTGTGAAAAATTTAACTTTTTTGATAGAAATGTAATCTTTTTCATTAAAAAATTATGTGTTTTGTAGAAAGTTTAACTGTTCTATTTTTTTAAGAATTCATTTCTTTGGTTGAAAAAGAACTATTAAGTTGAAAATTCGTATTTTCTGTTGATAGAACATTCATCTTTTGGATTTAAAATTCCACTATTTGGTCAAAAATTTATATTTTTGTTTGAAAATTCATCATTGTGATTAAAAATTAATTTCTTTCGTTGAAAATTCATTTCTTTTTAGTTGAAAATTAGCTTTTTGAATTGAAGATGTAACTATTCCGTTTTTGCTTAAAAATATATATTTTTAGTTGAAAATTAATTAATTTTGTTGAAAATTCGTTTATTTTGTTTGAAATTCACTTTTCTAACTGTAAATTTAACTATTCTATTTTTGGGTTGTAAATTAATCTTTTTTAGTTGAAAATTTATATATTTTATTGAAACTGTATCTTTTTTGGTAGAAAATTCAATTAAAATTGAATTATTTTATTGAGAATTTATTTTTTTGGTTGAAAATTCGTTTTTTTTTTGCTGAACATTTATTTTTCCAACATTTTAACTATTCTATTTTTGGTTGAAATTTTTTTTTTTTAGATGAAAATTCATGTATTTTGTTGAAAATGAGTCTTTTTTGGTAGAAAATTAATCTTTTGGGTTGAATATTCAACTAAATATTTGGTTAAAAATTCATATTTTTTATTGAAAATTCATCATTTTAGTTAAAAATTCATTTGTTTGATTAAAAATTTATCTTTTGAATTTAAAAAAACACTTAAAAATTATTTTAAATATTGACATTATTAATGTTCTAAGTGTTTGTTTGATTTTATACCTAGAAGAATTTCGAAATTGGAATACTGTAGCAACCCTGAGTAAAGACACTGTTTAATGCGAATAGTATGATTGTATATAAAAAAGTATAATAAAATAAATAAAAAATAAAGTATAATAAAAAATATATTACTTTGACTTCTTTTATGATTTAAATTTAGCGCCCTTTCCAATTTGAAACAATACATTTTCCCGCGAAATTTATTTAATGTAATTATTATTACTAAAGATAGAAAAGACGATTTTTTTAATCCTAATTCAAAATGCTCATTAAATTCTCAAAGCACATAACGGTCGAGCATATTCTCATGGATTTTTATTTCCTAACACAAAAAACATCTAAAGTTAAAAATCCATTATTAAAGCAATTTTTTAGTATTATATTAAAAAAATTTTTTTGAAACAATAAATAATTTCGAATTGAAAGCGTCGGAAATTTAAAAATATATATTGAACGATTTTGGACAATTGAATTATATAAAAAGGAGTTGAATTGTATAATTTCTAAGTCGAAGCGCTGAAAATTAAACAATTTTATTTTGAATTGGAGAATCACGAAATTGAATGATTTCAAATTGAAATTTTGAAAATAGGACAATGTCAAAACGTTAAAAATTGAATATTTTAAGATTCTAATTTTCGAAATTGGTTTATTTAAAATTCAGAGGAATTCAAATTGTATTATTTATAATTAAAAGCGTTCAAAATTAAAATTAAATTAAAAACTAAATTAATTCTTTCACAGTCAAAGCTTCTGAAATTCTAGAATTTTAAATTGTTATTACATAACAAAATTATAATTTAACATTAAAGCTAATTAGACAAATTTTTCTAAAATTAAAAAAATGAATTGAATTATTATAAAAAAAACTTTCAGAGATGAATAATTTTCAATGAAAATGATGAATCTTCAATCAAAAAAATTCATTTTTAATAAAAGAGTTCAACGTTTAACCAAGCAATTAAATTTTCATTCCAAAAAATATGAATTCTGAACAAAAAATGGAGTAGTTGAAATTTCAACCAATAAAGATTTTAATTTTTAATCAAATATGTATGTAGTTAAATTTTGAACTAGAAAAGATCAATTTTCAAGCAAAAATAGAATAGTTACATTTTCAGTTGAAAAAAATAATTTTTAGCCAAACTGATAAATTTTCAACTAAAATGATGAATCTTCACCCGGAAAAGTTGAATTTTAAACAAAATACATGGATTTTCAACTAAAAAAGATAAATTGTCAACCATAAAGTTAAATTTTCAGTTAAAAAAATTAATGTTCAACCAAAGAGAAGAATTTGCATCTAAAATGATGAATCTTTAACTATAATAATTGAATATTTAACCAAAAAGGTTCATTTTCAACCAAGAAGAATCATTTCTACCAAAAAATACGAATTTTCAACCAAAAAGATCATTTTTCAACCAAAAGTTGAATAGTTGATGGAATATTCAATTGGAATAGTTACATTTTCAGTTGAAAAAAATAATTTTCAACAAAATAATTAAAGTTTACACTGGAATAGTGAAATTTTCAGTAACAAAGATTAACCTTCAGCAAAGGAGAAAACTAACTTTCATCCAAGTATTTAAACTTTCATTCCAAAAAAGATGAATTCTGAACGAGAAATTGATATTAGTTGATATTTCAAACAAACAAGATTTTCATTTTAAATTAAATACAGTTGAATTTCCAAGCAACAAGATGAATTTTTCAACCAAAAAGATTAATTTTCCACGAATAAGGTTAATTTCTACAAAAAAAAAAACGAATTTTCAACAAAATACATGAATTTTTAACTAAAAAAGATAAATTGTTAACCAAAAATGTAACAGTTAAATTTTCAGTAAAAAAAAACAAATCGAAAAAAAAGAAGTTCACAGAAAGTGGTGAATAATGAGCTAAAATGATGAATCTTTAACTGAAATAGTTGAATTTAAAACAAAAAATTGAATTTTCAACTAAAATGATGAATCTTGAACTAGAATAATTAAATTTTTAACCAAAAATATTAATTTTCATCCATGAAGATTAATTTCAACCAAAAATACGAATTTTCAACTCAAAAAGATAATTTTTCACTCCAAAGTTTAAAAGTTCAACTTTGAGTTAAAAATTAATGTTTAACCAAAGAGATGAATGTCTAACTAAAATTATGGAATATTCAATTGAAATAGTTAAATTTTCAGATAAAAAAATAAATTGCCAATCAAAAAAAACTGAATCTTTAACTAGAACAGTTGAATTTTTAACCATAAAGATGAATTTTCAACAAGAAAAAATTAATTTTTAGTTAAGAAAGAAAGAAACTTTTCAGTCAAGAAAGAAAAAGACATTTTCACCACATTGTTGATATTTTAACCAAAAAATGTTTGAATTTTGAATTAAAAACAGTTGAATTCATCCAAAACACACGAATTCTCAACAAAATAGTTGATATTTCAACCAAACAAGACGAATTTTGTTACAAAACACTTGAATTTTCTATAAAAGAGTTGAATTTCCTACCCAAAAATATGAATTTTCAACAAAAGTTGATTTTCAACAAAATATTTGAATTTTTAACCCGAAAAGAAGCATTTTTTAAAAATAGGTATATTACAAACCAAAGAGATGAATTTTCAACCAAAAAATAAATAAATTTTCAGTCAAGAAAGAACAGACATTTTCACCACAAAGTTGATATTTCAACCCAAAAATATTTTTATTTTGAATTAAAAACAGTTGAATTCATCCAAAACACGAATTTTCAACAAAATAGTTGATTTTTCAATCAAAAAGGATTTAAAAAAAATTAAAATGAATCTTCAACCAAGTAATTAAATTTTCATTCCAAAAAAGATGAATTCTGGACAAGAAATTTAGTAGTTAATACATCAACTAAAAAAAATTTTAATTTTTAATAAAAAACAGTTGAATTCAACCAAAAAAAATTAATTTTCTGCCAAGAAAGAACAGATATTTCACCACATTGTTGATATTTCAAGCAAAACCTATTTTAATTCTGAATTAAAAACAGTGAAATTCATCCAAAACACACGAATTTTCAACAAAATATTTGATTTGTCAATCAAAAAAGATTTAAAAAAAAAATTAAGATGATGAATCTTCAACCAAGTAATTAAATTTTCATTCCAAAAAAGATGAATTCTGAATGGGAAATTCAGTGCTTGATATTTCAACCAAAAAAGATTTTTATTTTAAATCTCGAACAGTTGAATTCAACCAAACAAGACGAATTTTTTACAAAACAGTTGAATTTTCTATACAAGAGTTGAATTTCCTACCCAAAAATATGAATTTTCAACAGAATATTTTAATTTTTAACCCAAAAAGATGCATTTTTAACAAAATAGGTATATTTCAAACCAAAAGATGAATTTTCAACAAAAAATTAATTTTCAGTCAAGGAAGAACAGACATTTTCACCACATTGTTGATATTTCAACCAAAAAATATTTTAATTCTGAATTAAAAAGTTAAATTCATCCAAAACACACGAATTTTCAACAAAATATTTGATTTTTCAATCCAAAAAGATTGTAAAAAAAATTAAAATGATGAATCTTCAACCAAGTTTTTTTCAAATAAAAACAAACAATTTTCAATCAAGAATAGGACAGCTAAATATTCAGTTAAAAAAATTAATTTCAAACAACAAAAAACGATTTTTCAACAAAATAGTTAAACACAGAAATAAAAAGGTACTTTTACAAATAAAGAATCACTGTTATTCAATTTTATATTGCAATTTAAAAAAAATTAAGCACGCTCCCGAAAAAATTTGTTGACTCCAAAAAAAATTCCCTGACATTTCCAGGTATTTAAAAATTCCCTGACAATTCCAGGTTATCCAGGGTTTTCTTCCCAACGACCTGATTTTTGGCATGACAACCACCTTAAAGTATAATAATTCTGAAAACATTGAAAATTGTATACTTCCGACTTTCCGAACTTCGCTTAAAATTGAAGTATTCTTAAATTATATTAGTTTCATTAATCGTCTAGAAAGGAATTTTCTAGGAATGAAAAAGAATGTAAAAAACGTAAAAAGAGCCACGAGATATGAAGAAAACAAAAAGAATCTTTGTCTCGAAGAAGAAATTAACAGAAACAATAATGAAATAAATCAAAGATTGAATTCAAAATTTGAGGTTAAGTCTACGACTGAAAAATAAGACTAAAAATCGTAAAAATTGTGAAGAGCATGAATTTTAGGAGGGAAAAAAGAATTTTGACATTTGTGTTAGTGTATTGGACGCTTGTGTTTTGAACGTTACCTGACACGGACGAAGACCTGGATGTGCTGGTTTTTGTCCCTCTTACTGGCACGCGTATCATTCATTTTCAGACTTTTTTTCTAATCACCTTATCGTCGTAGTAAAGTCTGCACGCGGGAACACAAATAACCGTGAAATTGCTTTTTTTGAGAAGCAATTCATACAAAATCGGCCGTTCTCACTCACCCTTTGGCACGCACGCACAACTTTTCACAAATTATCCGTTGACGCCGTTGACCGTTTGAATCGTCTGCTTTGCATAGATACCGCCAGGCGGTGACTGTGTTCCCATTAGGATCTTTCTCAACTGCGCATGCGTGGCGTTGAGTGGGAGAAATCCAAGATGTCTGCACGCTGAGGGCCAAACAATAATACCGAATTCATGGGACGAAACTTTATTTTATTAATAACTTGGGGTATGGTCACTTTTCTACTGGAAAGACAAATTTTCAACAAAATACATAAATTTCCAACTAAATATTTCAAATTCTAAATAAAAAAGGTTGAAAATTATTTATTTATTTTTTTATTTTATTTATTTATTTTCTTTTTTTTAATTTATTGTTTATTTATTATAATAATATAATTATTTATTATATTTTTCTACTAGAAGAGAACGAATTTTCAACAACATTTTTAAATTTTTACCCAAAAATGGAATAGTGAAAATTTCAGATAAAAAATTCAATTTCCAACAATATATACAATTTGTTTACAAAAGAAGTGAATTTTCAACTAAAAAAGAAAACATTTTCCACCAAAAGTGGAATAGTTGAATTTTCTCTTTAAAAATTAATTTTCAACTAAAAAAACAACTAATTTTTAATAAAATAGTTACATTTTAATCGAAAGAAATGAATATGTAACTGAAAAAAAATTGTAACCAAAAATGAAATAGTTCACTTTTCAGTTTAAAAAATAATTTTGAACCAAGAAAAAGGAGGTTTGGACGAGATACTTAAATTAAAGAACCAAAAATAATGAATTTTCAACCAAAAAGATGAATTTTCTACCAAAAATCGAATTTTCAATTAAAAAATTAATTTTGATCCGAAGAAAGCAATCTTTAAGGCCATGTGACGAGTGGGTCACGTGACCGGATTCCTACCTTACCGGCACTTTTTTTATTTGTCAACTTATATTCACACGAAGCGCCACATCGAGTTGAAAATTTGGGATACTAAATGAGAAGCACTAAGGAATGCGGCTCTGGTTCTACATTTTTATAATTATGAAAAAAGCAAAAAAAAATTTCTTATAAAAAATTTTTTTTTATACTAATAACAATTTAGGACCAGAGCCGCGTTTCGTAGTGCTTCTTATTTATTATTCCAAATTTTCAACTCGATGTGGCTATTCGTGTGAAAATAAGTTGACAAATAAAAAAAGTGCCGGTAAGGTAGGAATCTGGTCACGTAACCCACTCATCACATGGCCTTAATAGAATTGACAAATTTTCACCCATATATATCAATATTCAACTAAAGTAATGAATCTTCAACCAAAAAAATACTTTTTAACAATATAGTGTAACTTTCAACCAAAAAAGATGAATTAAAAAAAAAATGAATATTTGATATTCCAACCGAAAAAGATTTTAAATATTTCAATATTAAATAAAAAAAGTTAAATTTAAACAAAAAGGAAAAACTTTAAATGAAATACTTAATTTTTAAGTTCAAAAATTAATTTTTAACAAAAAAAAACCAACAAATTTTCAATAAAATAGTTAAATTTTCATCGAAAGAAATGAATTTGCAATTTAAAAAAATGTGTAACAAAAAATGAAATAGTTCAATTTTCATTTATAAAAAAAAATAATTTTTAACCAAAAAAAGCAGTTTCAAAAAAAATACTTAAGTTTTTAATAAAAAAGAATGTATTTTTAACCAAAAAGATGATTTTTCAAACAGGAAAATTACTTTTCTACCAAAAAGTCGAATTTTCAGCCATAGAGATGAATTTTCAACTAAACTAATGAATTTTCAAACGAAAAAATTACATTTTAACAAAGTAGTGTAACTTTCAACAAAAAATATGACTTTTCAACAAAAAATTGAATATTTGACATCCTAACCAAAGAAGATTTTAAACATTTTAATATTAAATAAAAAAAGTTGAATTTAAAAAAACAGACAAACTTGAAATGAAATGTTTAATTTTTAAGTTCAAAAATTAATTTTTATCAAAAAAGCAGCAAATGAAATAGTTAAATTTTCATTAAAAAAAAAATAATGTTTCACAAAAAAAAAATCAATTTCAACAAAATACTTAAGTTTTCAATAAAAAATAATTAATTTTCAACCAAAAGGATGAATTTTCAAACAAGAAGATTAATTTTCTACCGAAAAGCCGAGTTTTCAACTAAAAAATTAATTTGTAACCAAAAAAAATATTTTCAAAAAGGTAGTTGAATTTTTAACCAAAATAAATGAATTTAAAAACGAGAAGAATAATTTTCTAAAAAAAAAGTCAATTTTCAAACACAGAGTTCAATTTTCAACTAAAAAGATCAATTTTCAAGAAAAGAAAAACGAATTTTTCAAAAATTAGTCAAATTTTCAACCCAAAAATGACTATAAAAGGTAAATTTTCTACTAAAAGAAAACAAATTTTAAACAAAATTTTTAAATTTTCAACCAAAAATGGAATAGTGAAATTTTCAGATAAAAAATTAAATTTCCAACAATATATACAATTTATTTACAAAAAGTGGAATAGTTAATTTTTCTGTTAAAAAATTAATTCTCAACTAAAAAAAACAACTAATTTTTAATAAAATAGTTAAATTTTAATCGAAATAAATAAATTTGCAACGGAAAAAAAATTGTAACCAAAAATGAAATAGTTCACTTTTCAGTTAAAAAAATAATTTTGAACCAAGAAAAAGGAGGTCTGAACGAGGTACTTAAATGAAAGAACCAAAAATAATGAATTTTAAACCAAAAAGATGAATTTTCAAACAAGCAGATTAATTTTCTACCAAAAATCGAATTTTCAACTAAAAAATTAATTTTTAACCGAAAAAAGCGAGATTTTTAATAGAATTGTTGAATTTTCAGTCATAGATATGAATATTCAACTAAAGTAATGAATCTTCAAAAAAAAATTACTTTTCAACAAAGTAGTGTAACTTTCAACCAAAAAAGATGAATTTTCAAAAACGAAAATTGTATATTTGATATTCCAACGGAAAAAGATTTTATATATTTTAATATTAAATTTAAAAAAAGTTAAATTTAAACAAAAAGACAAACTTGAAATGAAATACTTAATTTTTAAGTTCAAAAATTAATTTTTGAAGAAAAAAACAACAAATTTTCAATAGAATAGTTTAATTTTCATCGAAAGAAATGAATTTGCAATTTAAAAAAATGTGTTACATAAAATGAAATAGTTCAATTTTCATTTAAAAAAAAAAGTTTAAGGCCATGTGATGAGTGGGTCACGTGACCAGATTCCTACCTTGCCGACACTTTTTTTATTTCCTAACTTAGTTTCACACGAAGCGCCACATCGAGTTGAAAATTTGGGATACTAAATAAGAAGCACTAAGAAAGTTGTGCCTCGTCCTGAATTTTTATAATTATGAAAAAAGTTTTTTTTTGTAAATAATTTTTATTTGCTTTTTTCATGATTATTAAAATTTAGGAAGGATCCACCTTTCTTAGTGCTTCTTATTTATTATCCCAAATTTTCAACTCGATGTGGCTATTCGTGTGAAAATAAGTTAGAAAATAAAAAAGTGCCGATAAGGTAGGAATCCGGTCACGTGGCCCACTCGTCACATGGTCTTAAGGGTATGTGACACAGTCAAATACCTACATTACCGACCTCACATTTTCATTTTTCCGAATTTTTTTTTGAATCTAAGAACTTTTTTTGTAAATGAAATATCGGGCTGAAACTTTGGAAAATGTATGAGAAGACAATAAACTACGTTTACGTACTTTATTCGAGGAGGAACTTTGCAAAAAATTATTTTCGAAGAAATTAAAACTGGGTGCATTTTTTGAACCTAAATACTCTTTTTATAAGCAAAATATCGGCTTCAAACTTTCAGAAATGCAAGAGCCGACAGTAAAGTACGTTTATGTACATCATTGGAGTATAAAAGATGCAAAAAGAAAAATTCCAACTAAATGTCAACAACGGTTGCCAGTTCGGTCGGTATTCGCTGTGATGTAACAATCTGTGATTGTTCATTAATGCCCTTACTGTCCACTAGGGGCAGCACCACCCGGACATGCGAAAAGACATGAGATATTAAAACCTCGTTCAAATCCATTTTGGTTAGAAGTAGATTTACTAATGGGATTATTAAATCATTAATAATTATTTGGGTTAATAAACAATTGAATAATTTATAGAGAGAGACTTGGTATTTTAAGAAAGCGAACTGACTCTGTAGTTTAAGAAATTTCTAACGCTGAATTTCATTTTGACTTTATGATTTGTGTGTAATTGGAAAAGAATGTTGTTTGCTACAAGTTTTGTTTTCAGCTCTAGTTTAGAATGCGGAATAAGTATGAAAGAAACATAAATTGAATGACTTCAAAGGAGTTTTAGGAAAGAGGGTTAGTTAGACTCACAAAAGATAACTTCGAGATTTCGTGCTAGAATAGTTAAAACAAATAAAGAAGCCATTGTTATTAACTAGTTTGAACCAGAATTTAAGCTGATTTTTATTTGTGCGAAAGCTGTAAAAACTAATGAACTTTTTATTACTGTTAATTATTTGACGTTTTTGATAGTGAAGCATGAAATGAGATTTGAGCTTAAATCGAGGAAACGTGGTTAATGGGTATTTTTCAAGAAGCTAACTAGGCCGCGATTTCATCATGGGTTGACGAGGAATTAGGTCATGCTTTAGTCAAGTTGGGGGTGTAAATATGAATTCTGATTGGTTGGAAGTATGGGTATGATTGAGAGTAGGATTGCGCGGGATACCCCTGGATCGCTGCGCGATCCAGGAGCCCGCGAGCAACATCGATGTTCGATATTAGAATCTTATCCGCTCGCGACGCGAAACTTTTGTCTCCGATGTCTCTATATGTATTAGTATAGAAATTGGACTTTAAGAAATTACAGTGAACAGATCTTGAATATATTCATTCTTAAATTCAAAGTAGTTTTGTGTTTTTATTTGTATTCAACCTTATTTAGCTTTTAAAGCTGCATCTATTTTCCGTTTTTATTTATTTATTTATTTCACGCTGACTATTGAACTATTTTATCAACGTTGGAATCGTCAGAGTCGAAGGCATGGGCCAGAAGAGCTTTCGCTCTTAAGTGGAAGGAACTCACTGGAGGGCAAATTTAATAAACTTAAATTTAAAAACAGTTCAATTTTCGCGCCAAATTAATTGTGAACTGTTACAGTGAACACGAAAATGCGAAGTCTGGCGGCCACTAAACGAAGCTAATAACAATTTCAATACTTACATAATTCAACATTGAAACAACATATTTCACTCAAGTTCTATGCTGGGCACAACTTTTAAAAAATATTTTTGTAAGAACACCGCATCATCAATCTTTGACAGCGTGGACCCCATATTTCAGATGTAGACGAGCCAGCTGATAGAGCCTCGATTAGTGGCCGCCAGACTTCGCATTTTTGTATCCATCGCGAATACCGGAGTTGACATTTAGTTGGAATTTTTCTTTTTGCATCTTTTATACTCAAATGATGTACATAAACGTACTTTACTGTCGGCTTTTGCATTTCTGAAAGTTTGAAGCCGATATTTTGCTTATAAAAAGAGTATTTAGGTTCAAAAAATGCACCCAGTTTTAATTTCTTCGAAAATAATTTTTTGCAAAGTTCCTCCTCGAATAAAGTACGTAAACGTAGTTTATTGTCTTCTCATACATTTTCCAAAGTTTCAGCCCGATATTTCATTTACAAAAAAAGTTCTTAGATTCAAAAAAAAATTCGGAAAATTGAAAAAGTGAGGTCGGTAATGTAGGTATTTGACTGTGTCACATGCCCTTAACCAACAAAAATCAGTTTCAACAAAATACTAAAGTTTTTAATAAAAAATAATCAATTTTCAAGCAAAAAGATGATTTTTCAAACAAGAAGATTTATTTTCTACCAAAAAGTCTAATTATCAGCCATGGAGATGAATTTTCAACTAAACTAATGAATCTTCAAACAAAAAAATTACATTTTCACAAAGTAGTGTAACTTTCAACAAAAAAGATGACTTTTCAACAAAAAATTGAATATTTTATATCCCAACCAAAGAAGATTTTAAATATTTTAATATTAAATAAAAAAAGTTGAATTTAAGCAAAAAAGACAAACTTGAAATGAAATATTTAATTTTTAAGTTGAAAAATTAATTTTTAACAAAAAAACAACAAATTTTTCAAAAAATAGTTAAATTTTCATCGAAAAAAAATTTGCAACTAAAAAATAATGTGTAACAAAAAATGAAATAGTTCAATTTTCATTTTAAAAAAATAATTTTGAACAAAAAAAACAATTTCAACAAAATACTTAAGTTTTCAATAAAAAATAATTAATTTTCAACCAAAAGGATGAATTTTCAAACAAGAAGATTAATTTTCTACCAAAAAGTCGAGTTTTCAACTAAAAAATTAATTTGTAACCAAAAAAAATATTTTCAAAAAGGTAGTTGAATTTTTAACCAAAGAAATTAAATTTTAACCAAAATAAATGAATTTAAAAACGAGAAGAATAATTTAAAAAAAAAAAAGTAAATTTTCAAACACAGAGTTCAATTTTCAACTAAAAAGATCAATAATTCTCAAGAAACGAAAAACGAATTTTTTTTAATTAGTTAAATTTTCAACCCAAAAATGATTTTTCAACCAAAAAGATTAATTTTTAAGCATCAAGATTAATTTTCAACCAAAAAAGATGGATTTTCAATAAAATACATGAATTTTCATCTAAACGGTTCATTTTTAAACTAAAAGAGGCGAATTTTTAAACAAAAACGGACAAATTAAATTTTCAGTTAATAAATTTTTAACGAAAAAAACTTATTTTGAATTTTCAACATACAATGTAAAATGTAATAGTTGATATTTCAACCAAAAAATATTTTTAATTAAAAGCCGTTGAATTCAATCAAAAAGGACGAATTTTCAACAAATATTGTAATTTTTTAAATAAATAAAATTAAAAAAAAAAGAAGACGATTTTTCTCCAAACACTTGGTTTTTTATTTTTAAAATATGGTTGTTTTTAGTTTGTAAAATTCAGAACTATGCAAGATAAACTGACCGTACTTAAAATATTAAATTTTTTCTTTTCAAACTGTCTAACTGACACTTTTACTCTATTTTACGAACGAACTATAAACTTTTATTAATAATTTGTATAAAAAAAGCTATTTTTCATAAATTAAATTTGAATTTTCGCAGAACTCGGACCCCAGTAGATGCGCACTGCGCATGCGTCGCTTTGAGTGGGGGAAATCCAAGATGTCTAGACGCTGAGGGACGAACAATAATACTAATTCCCTATGACAAAACTTAATTTTTTTAATAACTTGGAAAAAGAGGATTTTTCATGACAACTAAAAAAGCTATATTTTTATACACAAAGAATAATTTTCTACCAGAAAAAGGTGGATTTTCAGCCACATAGTTCAATTTTCAACTATAATGGAAAAATTTTCAAGTAACAAAAAAACGAATGTTCAGTTCAATTTTCAACGAAAGAAATGAATTTTCAACTAAAAAGATAAATTTTTAACGAAAAATGGAACAGTTAAATTTTCAGTAAAAAAAAATAATTTTTAACAAAACAAAATGGAATTTTCAACAAAATAGTTAAATTTTCAACTAAAAATGGAATAGATCAATTTTCAGTAAAAAAATTTTTTTCAACAAAAAAAAAGAAGTTTTAATAAAATATTTGAATTTCCAACTCAACAAATGAATCTTTAGCCAAAAATATGAATTTTCAAACGAATAATTTTCTACCAAAAAGAAGAATTTTCTACCAAAATGAAATTAATTTGTAACACAAAAAACGAACGTTTAACAAAATTCTTTCAATTTTCAACCGAAAATGGTATAGTTAGAAAATTAACAAAAAAAAAAAAAAAAAAAAGAATTTCGAACAAAATCGGTAAATTTTCAATCATTTTAAAACAAGAACAATAATATTCTACCAAAAAAGACGAATTTTCAACAAAATACATGAAATTTCAACCTTACAGTTGAATTTTCAACTCAAAAAGATAAATGTTTAACAAAAAATGGAATAGTTTAATTTTCAGTAAAAACACAAATTTTGAAGAGAAAAAAGAGGTTTCAATAAAATAATTCAATTTTGAACGAAAGAAATGAATTTTCAATTGAAAAAGATAAATTTACAAAAAAATGGAATTTAAATATTCAGTTAAAAAAATAATTTTCAAGAAAATCGGTAAATTTTCAACCATTTTTAAAGCTTTAGAGCCAAAAAAGGAGTTTTAACAACATAGTTGAATTGTCAACAAAAATAACCGAAAAGATGAATTTTCATCAAGGAGAATAATTGTCTATCAAAAAGACGAATTTTCATAAAAAGAGGTAAATTTTAAACCAAAGAAATTAATTTTTAATAAAAATAGACGAATTTTCAACTGAAGAAAAAAATGGAATTTAAATATTCAGTTAAAAAAATAATTTTTAACAAAATCGGTAAATTTTCAATCATTTTTAAACCCTTGGAACAAAAAAAATAAGTTTCGACAATATAGTTGAATTTTCAACAAAGACAAATTTTAAATTAAAAAAAAAAATTTTACTTTAAATTTCAGTAAATACTTAAGTTTTTAGTTTTTTAAAATTAATTTTTGAAAATAAAAATAGGTAAATTTTCAACCAAAAAATTGAATTTTAAACAAAAATAGATGAATTTTCAACTGAAAAAGATAAATTTTAGAAAAAATGGATTTAATCTTTCGAACAAAAAACAAAAAAAAAGAGTTTCAACAATATAGTTGAATTTTCAACAAAAACAAAATTAATTTTCCACCGAAAAGATGAATTTTCAAACAAGAGGAATAATTTTCTACCAAAAAGACGAATTTTCAATAAAAAAAAAATTTAACTGCAAATTTCAGTATATACTTAAGTTTTCAGTTTAAAAAATTAATTTTTATCAAAAAATAACAACAAATTTTCATAAAAATAGGTAAATTTTCAACCAAAGAAATGAGTTTTTAACCAAAATAGATACATTTTCAACTGAAAAAGATAAATTAAAAAAAAAATGGAATTCAAATATTTAGGTAAAAAAATAATTTACAACAAAATCGGTAAATTTTCAACCATTTTTAAACCAATTTTTAACCTAATTGGTTACCGTTGGTGCGCTTATTTGAAATGATTAAATGTGCAGATCAATTTACAACAACTAATAATTTTTGAGTGCATAAGGGTATTGATAATTATTTCAAATTGATGTTTGTGATCCAAGAACTATTTTTAATAATTTAAAAATTACTATTTCGTGTAAAGAATTGATTTGAACATTCAATTATTTCAAATAAGCGCGCCAACGGTAACCAATCAGGTAGCCGTTGTGACGCAAGCGCATTGCGCGGTGGTAGTTCTTCCATCTTTTTTTACTACGCTAATCAGTTCCGGTCATTAGAAAACTATTAGTTCGATGGAAATTTGAATTGTATTTTAAATGATAATAACTATATCTATATAACTTAGATAAAATTAGGAAAATATAATAGTGAGTTGAAATTGTATGGAAGTAAAGAAAAGTGTTTGAATGAATTTTTTATTTGAATTCAAAGTCAGCTGATCACGTCGTCTGCTCTAGTGGAAAGTCTCGTGAACTGTCAGATTTGTTGACGTATTTTTAGTGTGTTTTTTGTGGGTAAAGAAAGTATAAAATTTATAAGTTTTGATTTCATAATGACTGAAATAGACTGGCCTTGGCAGTACAGTTTTCCACCTTTTTTTACGTAAGTTCACTATTGTTTTATTGACTAGAGATGAAAGTGATGAAAGTGTCATAACCTCTTTAGCTCTACAATTTGTTTTCGAAAGGAATTTTAAAAAAATTTCAAAGTATTTAAAAATATTTCAGAGAATTTGAAATATTTTGGGTATTTCAAAAGATTCCACGGAATTTTTAAGAGCTTTACAAAATTTCATGGAATTTCAAAAGACTAAACATTTTTTAGGGCGTTTTTGGAAATTCCAAGGAATTTTTAAGAGTTTTAGACGATTTCAAAGTATTTTGAAATATTTCTAAGAAATTTGACATATTTTGGATATTTTAAAAGATTCCAAGAAATTTGTAGGAGTTTTATAAAATTTCATAGGATTTAAAAAGATTAAAAAATTTTTAGGGCTTTTTTGAAAATTCCAAGGAATTTTTAAGAGTTTCAGAAAATTTCAAGGGATTTCAAAAGATTTAAGAGAATTTGAAATAGTTTGGGTATTTTAAAAGATACCACGAAATTTTTAAGACCTTTACAAAATTTCATGGAATTTCAAAAGACTAGAAATTTTTTAGGGCGTTTTTGAAAATTCCAAGGAATTTTTAAGAGTTTTAGACGATTTGAAAGTATTTTGAAATATTTCAAAGAAATTTGAAATATTTCGGGTATTTTAAAAGATTCCAAGACATTTTTAGGAGTTTTACCAAATTTCATAGGATTTAAAAAGAATAAAATTTTTTTAGGGCTTTTTTTGAAAATTCCGAGGAATTTTTAAGAGTTCTAGAAAATTTCAAGGGTTTTCAAAGTATTTTGAAATATTTGAGAAAATTTGAAATATTTTGGGTATTTCAAAAGATTCCACGGAATTT
>CAKNYM010050065.1:124637-136893 GCA_932195095.1 Andricus curvator
TAAAACCCTAACTAAGCAAACGTGAATTCCGGGAGCCCCGAGGCGACAGGATTTATCGGAGTCTTTGTTCATAATTTAGTTTAAAGTTATCAAAATTCATCTTTAGTTTTGAAAATTCTACTGTTTTGTAGAAAATTCGATAATTTGCTCAAAAATTCAACAATTTTGTTGAAAATGAATGAAAATTCATCTCTTTTGGTAAAAGTGTCCTTTTTGTAGAAAATTAATCTTTTCGATTGAAAATTAAAATATTTTGGTTGAATATTCAACTGTTTGTTTAAAAATTCTTGTATTTTGTAGAAATCTCGTCATTTTGGTAGAAAATTAACTTTTCTGTTGAAAATTCAACTATTTTGTAGAAAATTCAACAATTTGGTTGAAAATGAACTTTTTGGTTTCAAAATTCATCTCTTTTGTTAAAAATGTCCTTTTTGTAGAAAATTAATCTTTTTGATTGAAAATGAAAATATTTTGGTTGAATATTTAACTGTTTGTTTAAAAATTCTTGTGTTTTGCAGAAATTTCGTCATTTTTGTAGAAAATTAACTTTTCTGGTGAAAATTCAACTATTTTGTAGAAAATTCAACAATTTGCTTGAAAGTGAACTTTGAAGTTTGAAAATTCAAATCCTTTGGTATAAATGCTACTATTTGTTTAAAAAAATTTTATGATTTGTTAAAATTCCGTCTTTTTAGGTAGAAAATTCATCTTTAGTTTTGAAAATTCTACTATTTTGTAGAAAATTCAATAATTTGCTAAAAAATTCAACAATTTCGTTGAAAATGAACATTTTGGTCTGAAAATTCATCTCTTTTGGTAAAAATGTCCTGTTTGTAGAAAATTAATCTTTTTGATTGAAAATTAAAGTATTTTGGTAGAATATTAAACAACTTGGTTCAAAAATTCATATTTTCGAGTTCATTTATTTTGGTAAAAATGTCATCTTTTTCATAAAAATGCTATTGTTTGTTTGAAAATTCTTGGGTTTTGTAGAAATTTCGTCTTTTTGGTAGAATATTAATGTTTTTAATTAAAAATTGAAATATTTTTGTAGAAAATTCGATAATTTGCTAAAAAATTCAACAATTTTGTTGAAAATGAACTTTTTGGTTTCAAAATTCATCTCTGTTGGTAAAAATGTCCTTTTTGTAGAAAATTAATCTTTTTGATTGAAAATTGAAATATTTTGGTTGAATATTCAACTGTTTGTTTAAAAATTCTTGTGTTTTGTAGAAATTTCGTCATTTTGGTAGAAAATTCAACAATTTGGTTGAGAATGAACTTTTTAGTTTGAAAATTCAAATTTTTTGGTAAAAATGTAATCTTCTTTGGTAAAAATGTAACTATTTGTTTAAAAAATCTTATGATTTGTTAAAATTTCGTCTTTTTAGGTAGAAAATTCCTCTTTAGTTATAAAAATTCTGTTTTGTAGAAAATTCAATAATTTGCTCAAAAATCCAACAATTTGTTCGAAAATGAACTTTTTGTTTCGAAAATTCACCTCTTTTTGTTTTGAAAATTAAACTATTTTGGTAGAATATTCAACTATTTGGTTGAAAATTCAACAATTTAGTTAAAATATTTTACTATTTGGTAGAAAGTGCATTTTTTTTGGTTGAAAATTCAATTATTTGTTAAAAAATTCAATAATTTGGTAGAAAATTCAGTGATTTGCTAGAAAATTCAATAATTTGGTAGAAAATGAACTATGTGGTCGAAAATTCTTGTGTTTTATTGAAATGTCGTCCTTTTTGATAGAAATTTAATCTTACTAGTTGAAAATGCATCTTTTTGGTTAAAAATTCAACTTTTGTGTAGCAAAATTGAATAATTTGGTAGAAAATTCAACAATTTGGTTGAAAATGACTTTTTTGATTTGAAAATTCATCTCTTTTGGTGTAAATCTCATTTTTTTTTAAATGCATATGTTTGTTGGAAAATTCTTGTGTTTTGTTGAAATTTCGTCTCTTTTGGTAGAAAGTTCAGCTTTTTGGTTCAAAATTCAACTGTTTTGTAGAAAATTAAACGATTTTCCAGAAAATTCAACAATTTGTTTGAAAATGAACTATTTGGTTAAAAAATTCAACTACATATTTGTTAGAAATTAACTTCTTTTTTGAAAATTCAATCATTTGGTAAAAAATTCACTAATTTGGTTGAAAATGAACTATTTGGTTGAAAAATTAACTATTTGGTAGAAATGTAACTTTTTTTTTTGAAAATTCAACTATTTTCTAGAAAATTTATTAATTTGCTAGAAAGGTCAACAATTTTTTTGAAAATGAACTGGTTTGAAAATGTATCTCTAGAATGATGTTTTTTTTTAAATTCTTACGTTTTGTTGAAATTTCGTCTTTTTTGATAGAAAGTTCATCTTCTTGGTTGAAAATTCATCTTTTCAGTTAAAAATTCAATCATTTTGATAGAATTTTCAATCAATTGGTAGAAAATTCAATATTTTGATAGAAAATTCAACAGTTTGGTAGAAAATTAACTTTTTGGTTTGAAAATTCATCTTTTTGGGTAAAAAAGACATCTCTTTTGGTAAAAATTTCGTTTTTTTGTAAAAATGTAACTGTTTGTTGAAAAATTCTCGTGTTTTGTTGAAATATCGTTTTGTTTGGTAGAACATTAATCAATTATAAATTCAAAAGCGTTTATTGCACTCATATTTTTCTTTATACTCATTAAACTTTAACAATAATCGGACTTGAAATAATACAAATATTTATAAAGCTTACTTTTCTAGATGAAATATAAAAAACTGGATGTTACAGAAGTATGCAGTTTATAACTCCTAAATTAAAGTCTTAAAATGGCATCAGGATTGTTTAAAGCCTAAAACTTAATTGTTAATATTATTGTACTATGCACGAGTTACAAGTATTCATTTATTATTGAACAATGGAAATATTTTACTATTAAACCGTAGATAAATTAAAGATAGGTGAGTATTTTTTCGCAATTTGAATTCTTAATTCGTCGATAACGTTGTCAAAACAATTCAATCTTTGGCAACAGAGTAGAATTTAACTAGAAATTTAACTTTCGATATCTAATGACTTTTAAAGCAAGTAAGTACTCGAGAGAGTAGACTTTCCAAATCATTGTTCCATCCTTCTGCGGAAAAAATGATCCTACAAGTGCGCTACTATCCAATATTATTTATTTGTACTTTTCAAAAAACGTATCCGAGATCCAAGGTTTTGTTGTCAATAAAATAAGCAGCTTTTTAGTAATTGTTGATAAATTAAGTTTTGAAACTTGGCAAGAAATCTGCAAGTGATCGTAGAAAAAGTAGCGCAATAGTTTCTTGGTAAAGATACTCATGGTAAAAAGATTTAAAAATCTAGAATTATTTCGACGAAGTTCATTCTTCGGCTTTTCTGATATGAGCAAGTTCTAGATCAATGTCTTCATTTGGTACTATATCCTTAAGGTCTCCTTTACTCATCTTTTCGATAATGAGGGCTCCCAAAGCGTCGCATACGACGTTGATAGTCGTCCGGAATCGATCCCTGTAAATTAAAATTTCATTTATCTCTTTTTCACGAAGATTTAAATTTTAAAAATTAAATAAATTAAATTTCAAAATTAAATTAATTAATTAATTGATTAAAAAAAATTGAATTAAAAAAAATAATTTAAATTTAAACTAAAATTAAAATTGAATTCTTATTCTATAACAGGATGGCCGGTTTAATAGAGGAAAAAAATGTCCGGTTAGAGTTTAATAGAAAATTCAACAAGTTAGTTAAAAATTAACTTTTTTGTGTAAAAATATATATCTTTTGGTAATAATTTCATTTTTTGGTAGAAATGCAACTGTTTGCTTGAAAATTCTTGCGTTTTGTAGCAATTTCATCTTTTTTGGTAGAAAATTCATCTTTTTGATTGTAAATTGAAATATTTGGGTAAAATATTCAACTATGCGGTTGAAAATTCAACAATTTATTTGAAAATTTAACTATTTGTTCAGAAATTAACTTTTTTGTTGAAAATTCAATGATTTAGTAGAAAACTGAAAAATTTTGTTGAAAATGAACTTTTCTGTTTGAAAATTCATCTCTTTTGGTAAAAAATGCAACTATTTGTTTCAAAATTCTTGTGTTTTTTTTTAAATTTCGTCTCTTTTGTTAGAAGGTAAAAATGTAAAAATCTTTGTTTGAAAATTCTTGTGTTTTGTAGAAATTTCGTCTTTTTTGGTAGAAAATTTTCAATTAAAAATTGAAATTTGTAGAAAATGAACTTTTTGTTGAAAATTCAACTGTTTCGTAGAAAATCCAATAATTTGATAGAAAATTCAACAATTTCGTTAAAAATGAATTTTTTGTTTTGAAAATTCATCTCTTTTGGTAAAAATTTAATCTTTTTTTTGTAAAAATGCAACTGTTTGTTTGAAAATTCTTGTGATTTGTTGAAATTTCGTATTTTTTGGTAGAAAATTCATCTTTTCGGTTGAAAATTCAATTTTATTTTCAAGAAAGTTCTCCATTTTGCTTTGAAAATTCATCTCTTTTGGTAAGAACTTCATCTTTTTTGGTAAAAAATGCAAATGTTTTGTTGCACTTTCTTCTTTTTTGGAAGAAAGTTAATGTTCTTGGTTTAAAATTCATCTTTTTGCTTGGAAACTCAACTATTTTGGTAGAATATTTAACTATTTCGTTGAAAATTCAACTATTTATTTGAAAATGTAATTATTTTATAGAAAATTCATCTTTTTGATTTAAAATACAACTGTTTTGTAGAAAATAAAATAATTTGCTAGAGTGGAAAATGTCATTTCTTTTAACGAAAATTAGTTTTTTCATTAAAAAATGCATCTCTTTTGGTAAAACTGTCATATATTTTGGTAAAAATGCAACTGTTTGTTTGAACATTCTTATTTTCTAGAAATTTAGTCTTCTTTTTATAGAAAATTTATCTTTTTGATTGTACAAAATTGAATAATTTGGTTGAAAATTCAACAATCTGGTTGAAAATGAACTTCTTGATTGAAAATTCAATTTTATTTCAAAGAAAATTCGTCATTTTGTTTTGAAAATTCAATGTTTTCAAAGAAAATTCAATAATTTGGTGAAAAATTCCACAATTTATTTTGTTGAAAATAAACTTTTTGGTCGAAATTTCAATTTTTGAAATAGAAAATTGGTCTTTTTTTTAGAGAAAGTTTATGTTCTTGGTTCAAAATTCATCTTTTTGCTTGGAAAATCAACTATTTTGGTAGAATATTGAACTATTTGGTTGAAAATTCAACTATTTATTTGAAAATTTAACTATTAGGTAGAAAATTAACTTTTTTGTTCAAAATTCAACTATTTTTGTAGAAAATTCAATAATTTGGTAGAATATCCAACATTTTTGTTGAAAATTATCTTTCTGTTTTGAAAATTCATCTCTCTGGGTTTTATAGAAAATTCAATAATTTGGTATAAAGTTGAAAATAAAATATAAATTAATAATAATAATAAATATAATAAATAATAAATATAATAAAATAATAATAATGAAATAATAAAAAATTTTAAATAGAAAATAGGTCTTTTTTTAAAGAAAGTTATTCTTCTTGGTTAAAAATTCATCTTTCTCGTTGAAAATTCAACCATTTGATTGAAAATTCCATTTTTTAAATAGAAAATTTGTCTTTTTTTAAAGAAAGTTATTCTTCTTGGTTGAAAAATCAACTATTTATTTAATAATGTAACTATTTGGTTAGAAATTAACTTTTTGTTGGAAATTCAACAATTTGGTTGAAAAAAAAAATTTTTTGTCAAAAATTCAATTTTTTAAATAGAAAATTCGTCTTTTTTGAAAGAAAGTTATTCTTCTTGGTTAAAAATTCATCTTCCTGGTTGAAAATTCAACTATTTTGATAGAATATTCAACTATTAAAACTATTTGGTTGAAAAATTAACTATTTATTTAAAAATTTAACTATTTGGTGATAAATTAACTTTATTTGTTGAAAACTCAATAATTTGGTAGAAAATTCAACAATTTGATTGAAAATTAACTTTTTGATCGAAAATTCAATTTTTTTGATAGAAAATTCGTCTTTTTTGAAAGAAATTTATTCTTCTTGGTTAAAAATTCATCTTTCTGGTTCAAAACTCAACTATTTTGTAGCAAAATCAATAATTTGCTAGAATAAGCAACTGTTTGGTCAAAAATAAACTTTTTGGTTAAAAATTCATATTTTCGAGTCAAAATTTTGACTTGATTTAATTTTTAAAGAAAATTCGTCTCCTTAGTTCGAAAATTCATCTTTTTTGGTAAAAATGCAACTGTTTGTTGAAAAATTCTTCTATTTTGTAGAAATTTTGTCATTTTTGGTAGAAAATTTATCTTTTTTCTTGAAAATTCAACTATTTATTTCAAAATTTAACTATTTGGTGAAAAATTAACTTTTTTGCTGAAAATTCGATAATTTGGTTGAAAATAATCTTTTTGGTCAAAAATTCAATTTTTTTAATAGAAAACTTGTCTTTTATTAAAGAAAGTTATTCTTCTTGGCTGAAAATTCAACTACTTTGATAGAATATTCAACTATTTTGTTGAAAAATCAACTATTTATTTAAAAATTTAACTAGTTGGTTAGAAATTACCTTTTTGTTGAAAATTCAACAATTTGGTTGAAAATAAAATATAAATTAATAATAAATAATAAATATAATAAAATAATAATAATGAAATAATAAAAATTTTAAATAGAAAATTCGTCTTTTTTAAAGAAAGTTATTCTTCTTTGTTAAAAATGCATCTTTCTATTAGAAAATTCAACTATTTTGGTAGAATATTCAACTATTAAAACTATTTGGTTGAAAAATTAACTATTTATTTAAAAATTTAAGTATTTTGTGATAAATTAACTTTTTTTGTTGGAAACTCAATAATTTGGTAGAAAATTCAACAATTTGATTGAAAATTAACTTTTTGGTTGAAAATTCCATTTCTTAAATAGAAAATTTGTCTTTTTTTAAAGAAAGTTATTCTTCTTGGTTGGAAAACCAACTATTTATTTTAAAATGTAACTATTTGGTTAGAAATTAACTTTTTGTTGGAAATTCAACAATTTGGTTGAAAAAAAAAAAATTTCGGTCGAAAATTCAATTTTTTAAATAGAAAATTCGTCTTTTTTGAAAGAAAGTTATTCTTCTTGGTTAAAAGTTCATCTTTCTGGTTGAAAATTCAACTATTTCGGTAGAATATTCAACTATTAAAACTCTTTGGTTGAAAAACTAACTATTTATTTTAAAATTTAACTATTTGGTGATATATTAACTCTTTTCGTTGAAAACTCAATAATTTGGTAGAAAATTCAACAATTTGATTGAAAATTAACTTTTTGGTTGAAAATTCAATTTATTTAAAAGAAAATTCGTCTCTTTGGTTTGTAAATTGATCTCTTTTCGTAAAAAATGCAACTGTTTGTTAAAAAATTCTTATACCTTCTTGAAATTTCGTTTCATCTGGTAGAAGGATAATAATCTTGATGTGAGGGGAAATTAGGGGAGGGAAATTATCGGAAGTGAGGGGAAATTAAAGGTGGGAAGGTAGGGGAAATTAGTGGTGGGTAAGTAGGGAAAGTGAGGGGAAATAAGGTAATGAAAATAAGAGAAGCGAAGTAGGGGAAATTAGGGTAGGGGAAGGGTACAAAAATGAGAGGAGGGGCAGTAGGGGAAGTTTTGGGAAATGAGGGGTGGGGCAGTAGGGGAAATAAGAGGAGGGGAAGTGAGGGGAAATAGGAGGAAAAAGTAGGAGAAGTTAGGTGAAATCAGGGATGGGAAAGTGAGAGGATGGGAGTAGGGAAGTACCGGAAGTAGCGGAAATCAGGGAAAATTGGGAGAGGGAAGTAGGGGCAATGCGGGTGAGTAGGGGAAGTGAGGTGACGGGAACTAAGGGAAGAAAGGGGTAATGAGCGGAGGGGGATTAGGAGAAGTGAATGAGAGTGAGGGGAAGTAGGGTAAATTGTTAGAAGTTAGGGTGAGTAGGGAGGATAAGTGATGGCTGGGGAAGGGAATTAGAGGAAGGGAAGCTAGGGGAATGTTAGCTGAGAGAGCGAGGAGAGGGGGATGAGAGGGGGAAGTAAAGGAGGAGGAAGTTGGGTGGGGGAAAGGGGAAATTAGGCCCCTGTAAAATTAAGGTTAAAAATAGACTTACAGAAGCCAATCGACTGCAAGAATTAACGTCACGTCGTCTGCTGGTAAACCTACGGTGTCTAACACCATGACCATTGTTACAAGACCTGCTTGTGGAATTCCAGCAGCTCCTATACTAGCAGCTGTGGCTGTTATACTGAAAAAAAATTCAGGGTGAGATGTAGAAATAATTTTAGGCAGATTTTTTTGCCTACTTTAAGATATTTTAACTAGGCTTCACAGTCATTATAAAGGATATTTTAGGGAAAATAGGGGAGCTAAAAAAGAAAAAAAGGGGACTTTTCGGGGCATCCAGAAAGTAGATAAATAAGAATAAATACATGCAATAAACACATTTCCTATTTAATAAAATTGATGGAACGAAATTCTCGAATTAATTCTAAATATTTATTTCTAAAAGGGAAAATTTAAATTGTAAATGATTCTTTGATAATTAAGGTAACAATTATGTTCTCAATTAACCCCTTGAAAAAATTTAATTTTGATTGTTTCTGAACATTATTGATAAAAAAGAACATTTTCATTGTAAATGTTTATAAATTATTTCAAAAGATACTTCGAAGTTTCAGAAATTTTTAAAAGATTCTAAAATAATGTGAAATTTGTGAAAAATCTAGATTTTTGGAGATATCGAAATAAAATTTTGAAGCTTTTTAAGGAGTTTGAAAGGTTTTAAGATGATAATTTTTTTTTGTTATGATATCAGCGAAAATTAACATTTATTTTTTATTTTTTTTAAATAATTGAAAGAAAATATTTTTAAATATTTTAAAACATTTTAAATTATTTCAAAAATTGTCAAAAAAGAATCTGGAAGATTTTAAGGCAATTTTTTTAATTTTGCAGAATTTTTTCAAAGTTTAGGAAAAATTTTTTTAAATAATTGAAAGAAAATATTTTTAAATATTTTAAAACATTTTAAATGATTTCCAAAATTGTCAAAAAAGAATCTGGAAGATTTTAAGGCAATTTTTTTTATTTTGCAGAATTTTTCAAAGTTTAGGAAAAATTCGAATCATTTTAAAAAATATTTAGAAGTTTGTAAAACATTTCAAAAATAATTTAAAACTTGAAAAGATTTCAAAAAATTTAGAGCAAAACGTAGCTTTTTGAAGATTTCAAGATTGAAAATTTAATTTCAAGAGAATATTTAAAAAGATTTTAAAACATTACAAAAGATTTCCAAAATTATCAAATACGAATATGGAAGATTTTATGACAATTTTAGGAATAATTCGAGTCAGTTTAAAATATATTTAGGAATTTTTGAATAATTAAAAATAGTTTAAAACTTTGAAAGATTGCCGAAAATTTATTAAACTTTAAAAAAAATTCCAAGCGTTAGAAAATCCTAAATATATTTTAAACTTAATTGAATTTTTCCCAAAATTTTGTAAAATTATACATAAAATAAACAAAAATCTGATAAACTTTCTAGATACTTTTTTGACATATCTGAAATCTTCAAAACTCCTTTTGAATTTTCTCGAGAAACTTTGAAGATTTCAAAATTTTTACTTTACAAGTTACTTTACAAGTTTTGAAAATGTTTAAAACTAATTTAAATTTAAAAATATTTCAAACAATTTTAAGCAAAATGTAGATTTTTTGAAGATTTTGAAATAAAATTTTGAAGCATATCAAGGATTTTGAAAGGTTTTGAGATAATACATTTTTTTCTTAAGATTCCAGGGAAATTTCAAATTGCTTCCTTATTTTATAAAATTAATTTTAACAGAATATTTCAAATTATATAAAAAAAAATGCAAATTATTTCCTAAAATTTCGGAAAAGAATCGAGAAGATTTTAAAGCAAAATTTTTCAATTTTAGAAAAAATTCGAATACGATAAAAAGATATTTAGAAGTTTTGAAAATTTAGAAAAACAATTTTAAACTTAAAATTATTTCAAATAATTTAAAACAAAATTTATATTTCTGAAGATTTTGAACAAAAATGTTAGAAACTTTTTAAGAATTTTGAAAAGTTTCAAGAGAATATAAAAATTTTGTTAAGATTTCCGAGAAAATTTAAAATGATTTTTTTTTTACAAAATTTATTTTAAGATAATATTTAGAAAGCCTACAAAACATTCCAAATGATTTCCAAAATTGTACAAAAAGAATCTGTAAGATTTTAAGGCAACTTTTTTAATTCTGCAGAATAAAAAAAAATTGTAGGAAAAATTCAAACCATTTTAACAGATATTTAGAAGTTTCTAAGAAATTTCAAAGATAATTAAAAAATTTTTTTCAATTTTTTTTAAGATTTCGAAAGGTTTTAAGATAACACACATTTTTTAAAAGATTTCTGGAAATATTTAAAGTGATTCTTTATTTTGAAAAGTTAATTCTAAGGCAATATTTAAAATAATTTTAAAACATCACAAAATATTTCCAAGATTGTAAAAAGCGAATACGGAAAATTGTAAGATAATTTTATGAGTAATTCGAGTCTGTTTACAAAATATTTGGGAATTTTAGTAGTTTTTAAGAGATTCAAAAAATTTTAAAATTCTAAAAGATTTCCGAAAATTTATAAAATATTTTTAAATTTTTTTCAAACGTCAGAAAGTCCTAAATATATTTTAAACTGACTCAAATGTTCCCCAAAAATTCGCAAACTCCTGCAAAATAAAAAAAAGTTCTCATAAATGTTTTAGGTACTAATTAGACATAATCTGAAATCTTCAAGAATCTTTTTGAATTTTCTCGGAAAACCTAGGAAAATTATATTTATATAACCTTAAAGCAAATAACTAAAGAAATAAAATAAATAATTATTTGAAATTGTTATTTTATATTAAAAATTATTTTTCCCGTCAATTATAAATATAAATATTATACTTTATATTTATTATATTTACATTCTTCATATTATATTTATATTTATTATAAAGTTTTTAATTATTAAATATTATAATTATAATTAGGATACATTTTTTTTTCTTGGCTGAAAAATCTTTTTTAGTTTAAAATTAAAATCTGTTTTGGTAGAGGATTCAATTATTTTGTTGGAAGTTCGTCTTTTTCGATTTGATTTAAAATTAAAACCTTCTTTAGTTTCAATATCTACTATCCACTTTTTGGTTTAAAATTCATAATTTTAGTTCAAAATTCATCTCTTTGGATAAAAATTCAACTATTTTGTTGAAAATTCTTTTTTTTTTGGGTATAAAATTAATCTTCTTGGTAATTTTTGTTGTTTTTGATGATTCATCATTTTAATTAAATATTCGTCTTTTTTGATAAAAAATTAATCTTATTGGTAGAAAAATCATGTATTTGTGAAAAATTCAGGTAGTGGTTAAAAATGAATTTTTTGTTGTTGAAAATTCATATTTTCGGGTTCAAAGATTTAAATGTTTTGCAGAAAACTCGTCTCTTTTGGAAAATATTTAATATTTTTTGGATGATTTGAAATGGATTCAGTCAAGGGGACTTTTAGGGGAAATTGATTGAAATAAGGGAAAATTTAGGAAAAATGATCCAAATAGGGGACTTTTAGGGGAAAGTTATTTAAATAAGGGGACATTTAGGGAAAATTATCCAAATAGGGCAGATTTAGGGGTCAAAAATAAAAGAGGGGACTTTTGGGGGAATTTTATTCAAATTATAGGTGACGTTTAGGACAAATTCTCGAAATAGGGGACTTTTAGGGGAAATAGGGGATTGACTGTGAATCCTACTATCGTTAAAATGAAGTAATTCCTACCTGATTGCGATTACGTTTACAAAAGAGAGACTCCTTTGTCGTACTTGAGCAATAAAAATAGCTGCGACTGCTTCGTAAAGTGCAGTACCATCCATGTTAATTGTTGCACCAATTGGTACCACAAACCTCGTTATTCTAGGATCTGCTCCCATTTTGTCCAAACACTGAAGGGTAATTGGTAAGGTGGCGGAACTGAAAAAATAAAAAAATAAATTTTTATTCGAACAACCCAGCTGATAATTCCTGTACAGGAACCTCGGAGGATCCTGGACATGTTCCTGGACATGAAACCTGCACGCGAAACCTGCACACGAAACCTGCACACGTAATCTTGACGGTTCCTGTACAAGAGTTTGGCAAAGGAAACTGTACATGATCCTGCA
>CAKNYM010050065.1:172094-188870 GCA_932195095.1 Andricus curvator
ATTCCCAAATAATAAAACTCTCGAATTGGAAAATTCCCAAATAATAATATTCTCGAATTATTTATAACATTACCGAATTTGAAAATTCCCAAATAATAAAATTCCCAGGACGACCGAAAAATCCCGAAAAATAAAATTCCCGGCACTGTAAGATTCCCGAATTGGAAAATTCTCGAATAATAAAATTCCCGAATTATAAAATTCTCAAATAATAAAATTCCCAAATTGGAAAATTCCGAAAACATAAAATTCCAGAACAATTTATAATATTACCGAATTGGAAAATTCCCGAAAAATAAAATTCCCAACAGTTTATCATATTACAGAATTTGAAAATTCGCGAAAATTGTAATTGCTCAAATTCGGCAATTTTCTAGTTCTGATATTTTATAATCCGGCAATTTTCTATCGGGAATTTTATTTTTCGGGATTTTTAAATCGCCCCATTATATAAGATATGTCTAAAAGATCCCGAAAAATAAAATTCCCGAGAAACTGAGTGACTGGTTCGATATTACGCAAGGCGTGAAACAAGGATGCGTTATGTCCTCGTGGCTATTTATCATATTCATGGATAAGTGTCTAAGAACTGCACTCTTTGACGAAGAAGGTGTAGATCTCCAAACAGTTAAGGTACGTGGGTTAGCTTTCGCAGATGACAAGATTGTTATGGCAGAATCAGTCGAGGACTTGCAAAGAATGTTGAATAAACTTCATACAAGCATGAAGGACATGGGACTCAAAATTAACGTAAATAAAACAAAAATCATGGTGTTTGAGGGAAAGAGTGAGAAAACAATGTGCAACATTGTCCTAAATGATGAGAGATTAGAACAAGTTGACAAGTACGTATATCTAGGTAGTCTATTCACTAGCGACGGAAAAATAGATGGGGAGTTAGATAGGCGCATAAATAAGGGTAAACAGGTTATCGGTAGAGCAGGGTCCATCCTAACAAATAAAAACATATCAAAAAAAGCTAAAATGGCCATACACAATTCTATATTCGTACCGACTGTACTATACGGTAGCGAGACATGGACCTGTCAAGAAAAGGACAGGAGTAAAATTAACGCGATCGGCATGAAACCTCTGCGCATAATATGCGGGAAAACACTAATGGACAAAGTCCGAAACGAGACAATCCTCAAAGAATGTGGTGCAAAAGAGACAATAGTTGACACATGGGAAAGAAATCAGTTAAGATGGTTCGGACATCTTGAAAGAATGAAAGATGAACGACTGACCAAACAAGTGTATAAAGGTAAAGTAAATGGCAGAATGCCCAGAGGTAGACCGCCAAAAGAATGGTTAGAAACTGTAAATGAGACATTAATCCGTAGAGACATAAGAAGCCATAGGAACACAAGAGCTTGCATGAAAAAATGCATGGACGTGAAGGAAGCTAGAGTAGTATGCCAGGACAGAAAAGTGTGGCGACAAATAGTTTGTAAACAGAGTGACAGTAGAATGAATGACGCCTGAAACAAAGATCTTGGATACTAATGGGCCCAAGTGGAGAACCATACATAACAATTTTGTGAGGCTCTTCACTTGGGGTGATCGCTAGAGAGATTGATCAGCAACCTGGGTCGGAGCAGTGTTGCGGAGTAAACGTGTCATTTAAATAAATAACACGAGAATTCCAGATCAATCTAAAATATATATACCTAACACTTATATACCTATACACCTCATACCTATTTTCCTACCTACCTTATACCTATATACCCATATACACACTACTATTCTCCAACCGAGCAAGTCACACCTACCCCGAAAGGGAAATGGCTTAATGGTATAATAATTCCCGAAACATAAAAATCCCGAATTGGAAATTTCTCGAATAATAAAATTCTCGACAGTGGGACGATTGAAAAATCCCAAAAAATAAAATTCCCGTATAATAAAATTCTTGAATTGGAAAATTCCCGAATTATTCATAATATTACCGAATTTGAAAATTCCCGAATAATAAAATTCCCAGGACGATGGAAAAATCCCGGAAAATAAAATTCCCGAATTAGAACATTCTCGAACAATTAAAATTCCCGGAACTATAAAATTCCCGAAACATAAAAATCCCGAATTGGGAAATCCCCGAATAATAAAATTCTCGAATTGGAAAATTCTCAAATAATAAAATTCTCGAATTATTTATAACATTACCGAATTTGAAAATTCCCGAATAATAAAATACCCAGGACGACCGAAAAATCCCGAAAAATAAAATTCCCGGCACTGTAAGATTCCCGAATTGGAAAATTCTCGAATAATAAAATTCCCGAATTATAAAATTCTCAAATAATAAAATTCCCAAATTGGAAAATTCCGAAAACATAAAATTCCATAACAGTTTATAATATTACCGAATTGGAAAATTCCCGAAAAATAAAATTCCCAACAGTTTATAATATTACAGAATTTGAAAATTCGCGAAAATTTTAATTGTTCAAATTCGGGAATTTTCTAGTTCGGATATTTTATAATTCGGCAATTTTCTATCGGGAATTTCATTTTTCGGGATTTTTAAGTCGTCGCCGACAGTGGGACGATTGAAAAATCCCGAAAAATAAAATTCCTTACACTGTAAAATTCCCGAATAATAAAATTTCCGAATTGAAAAATTTCTGAATAAGAAAATTCCCGAACAGTTTATAATACATTATCGAATTGACAAATTCCCGAATAATAAAATTTTCGACAGAAAATTGCCGAATTATAAAATATCCGAACTAGAAAATTCCCGAATTTAAACAATTAAATTTTTTTTTAGGAATATTATTTATTTATTATATTTTTGTGTTTTAAAAGTATTGTTTGAATTCAAAACAACAATAATTGGATAAGAATTGTATAAAAAAATATATTTATATATACGTGCGCCTCGAAAAAAAAAAGAAATTTCTTTCTAAATTTTCTTCGAACCTACTAGCACTGATTTATCTCGAAGTTTCATTTTAATTTTTATTTAATTAACAATTTTTTCAAAAACATTTTTAGTTATTGTTTAAAATACTGTGTACATTCTCAAAGATAATTTTTCATGCAAAAATATATTTTTTCAATTACTGTTATTTTAAATTCAAACAATAGTTTTTAAAAACTTTAAACATTAAAAAAAATGTTTCTTTCATGAAAATATTTGATTATTTTATTTTTAATAAATAATGATTATTTATTACTTTTCGGGAATTTTCTATTTCGGACATTTTATAATTCGGCAATTTTCTGTCGGGAATGTTCAAATTCGTTAATATTATAAAGTGTCGGGAATTTTAATATTCGGGAATTTTCCAATTTAGGATTTTTAGATTTCGGGAATTTTATTTTTCGGGACTTTTCAATCGTCCCTTACAAAGGGACGACTGAAAATTCCCGAGAAATAAAATTCCCGAAACTGTAAGATTCCCGAATTGAAAAATTCTCGATTAATAAAATTGCCGAAATTATAAAATAAAATAATCAAATATTTTTATGAAAGAAAAAAATTTGGAATGTTTAAAGTTTTTTAAAACTGTTGTTTGAATTTGAAGTAACAATAATTTAAAAAAATATATTTCTGGATGGAAAATTATGGTTGAAAATGTGTATAGTATTTTTTGAAAATTACAAAAAATGTTCTCAAAAATCGAATCATTAATTTAAAAAACAATTTTTTTTAACTTCCATATAAATTAGTGCTGAATTGAATTCTGCAATGTTTGTTTGGAAAATGTTACTAGGTTTGGAGAAAATTTAGGGAGAAAATTTTTTTTCATTTGAGGCTCACGTGGTTTTTTATTAATTTTATTATACAATTTTTATAGAATTATTGTTATTTTAAATTCAAACAATAATTAGAAAACTTTAAACATTGAAGAAAAATTTCTTTCATAAAAATATTTTATTATTTTATTTTTAATAAATAAATAATATTTATTAAAAAGCAATTTTTTCAATTATGTAAATTCAGAAATTTTCTATTTCGGATATTTTATAATTCGGCAATTCGATGTCGGGAATTTGGAACGACTGAAAAATCTCGAAAAATAAAATTCCCGACACTGTAAAATTCCTGAGTTGAAAAATTCCCGAATAATCAAATTCCCAAAATTAATTGCCGAAAAATAAAAATCCCGAATTGGATAATTCTCAAAATGTAAAATTCCCGACAGTTTATAATATTACCGAATTTGAAAATTCCCGACAAAAAATTAGCCAAATTTTAAAATATAAGAACTAGAAAATTCCCGAATTTGAACAATTGAAGAACAAAAATTGTATTTCTGTTAAATATTATTCATTTATTAAAAAATTAAAAATCAATATTTTTATCACAGAAATTTTTTTTACTGTTTAAAGTTTTCTAAACTTATTGTTCGAATTTAAAATAACAATATTTGAAAAAATATATTTCTGAATGATAAATTTTGTTTGAAAATGTGCATAGTATTTTAGAAAATTACCAAAAATGTTCGGAAAAAATTGTTAATTAAATGGAAATTAAAAAGAAACTTCGAGATAAATCATCGAGATAAAAATAAAAATAATAAGTCATTCGAGTTGAAAATATTTGATTATTGTATTTTTAATAAATAAATAATATTTATAACAAAAAAATTTAATTGTTTAAATTCGTGAATTTTCTAGTTCGGATATTTTATAATTCGGCAATTTTCTGTCAGAATTTTTATTATTTGCGAATTTTCCAATTCGGTAATATTATAAACTGTCGAGAATTTTATTATTCGGAAATTTTCAATAAAAAAAAACAAGAGTATTTTTCTACCAAACAGTTGCATTTTGAACCGAAAAAATGAAGTTTCAACCAAGAAGATTAATTTTCAACCCAAAAAGACGAAGTTAAAAAAAATACATCGATTTTCAATAGTTGAAGCTTCAATTAAAAATAAAATACAAAAATAAACAATTTAAAGACTGAACAATTTTAAGTTGAAATATTACAAATTGATGAATTTTAAATTCAGATCGTTCAAAATTTGACAAATTTAACGTGAAACTATTTTTAGTAAAAATCATTTTAAAAATTAGAATTTAAATCAGAATTTCAGAAAAAGCGTTTGTAATTGGAAAAATTCAAATTAGAACCACTTTAAACGAAACAATTTCGAATTGTATAATTCAAAATCCAATCATTTTAAATTCAAGTATGCATAATTATACATCCATGAATTGAAAAGGTTTGAAATCGAATAATTTAAAATTCAAATATTAAAAATTAAAAATTTAAATTTGAAAGCTTTGAAGCAATAAAGTTTAAACAATATTCAAAGGAATTAAGACAACAATTTCCTGCTGAATAGAGAAATCTTTTTTTATTAAGAAAAAATTCGAAATTAAATAATTTAAAACTTAAATATTTAAAATTTAAATTTAAAAGCTTGAATAGTTAAGCAATATATATTAAATTATTTGTAGATTATTTATTAAATATATTATATTTTATTATTTTATTATTTACTATATATTATATTATATATTATATTTAATATTTATTAAATTATTTGTAGATTATTGCATTTCAAGTCCCAATTTTCAAGAGAGAAGGTCTCTCTCACAAAAAAATTATTTAATTAATCTAAAAATTGTTTAAAAATTCCATTATCTATGTGTATTATGAATTTGTAATATTTTTAATATCCCATTTAATTTCAACAAAAAAACGAATTTTCAACAAAATAGATCAATTTTCAACTAAAATGAAGAATCTTTATCCAAAAAAATGACTTTTAAAACAAATTATTGAATTTTCCACAAAGTAGAATACTGTTAAACCAAAATGTTTAATTTTCAACAAAGTAGATTCATTTTTAACTGAATAGTTGAATTTTTAACCAAAAATATGAATTTTTAACCAAGAAGATTAATTTTCTACCGAAAAACACGAATTTCCAACCAAATAATTGAATTTTCAACCAAAACTGGAATAGTTTCACCTTTCAGTTAAAAAAGTTAATTAAAAAAAGAATGAATTTTCAAAAAAATAGTTCAATTAAAAAACAAAAAAATTGTCAACTAAAATTATGCATTTCCAGCATAATTTGTTGAATTTTCAATAAGAATAATTTTCTACCAAAAAGACCAATTTTTAAACAAATACATGAATTTTGAACCTAATAGTTCAATTTTTGAGCAAGAATATTTATTCTTTACCAAAAAAATTAAATATCAACAAAATACATAAATTTTTAACTATGAAAGACATATTTTCACCAATAATGAAATAGTTGAATTTTAAGTTAAAAAAAAATTAATTTCTTACCAAAAAAAACGAATTTTCATGAAAATATTTAAATCTTCAACCAAAAAAAACTTCAACTAAAATAAAAAATTTGCAACAAAGTAATTGAATTTTCTACTAAAAACGATACATTTTTGACAAAAAATGGAATAGTTAGATTTTCAGTTAGAAAATTAATTTTCAACTAAAAAAATTAACTTTAAACAATCAAGTTCAATTTTCTACCAAAATAGTTGAATTTTCAACCTAAAAAGGCAATTTTCAACTAAAATCAAAAATATTCAACCAGAAAACGGAATTTTCAACCTAGTAATTAAATTTTCAACTAAAAAAGAAACATTTTCAACCAAAAATGGAATAGTTAGATTTTCAGTTAAAAAATTAATGTTCAACCCCAAAAAACGAATTTTCAACGATATATTTCAATTTTCTACTAAAATAGTTGAGTTTTCAACTAAAAAAATGTACATCCAAGAAAATGACTTTTTAAACAAATTGTTGAATTTTCTACAAATTGGAAATAATTTTTACCCAGAAGAGATTAATTCTTAACGAAAAAAGTAATCGTTGATGTTTCAACCAAACCAGATTTTAATTGTTGACGTTTTAACCAAAAAGGATACTTTTTATAAATATTGTTTAATTTTCAACAAATTAGATTAATTTATAGCCAAATAGTCGAATTTTCAACCAAAAACATGAATGTTTAACGAAGAAGATTAATTTTCTACCGAAAAATACAACTTTTCAACCAAATAGTTGAATTTTCAACTGAAAAATGTAAGTTTTCAACCAAAAATGTAATAGTCATCGTTAAATTTGAAAAAATATATTAAAAATAAAGAACGAATTTTCAAAAAAATAGTTTAATTTTCAAAAAAATAGTTTAATTTTCAAATACAGAGATAAAATTTCAACTAAAATTATGCATTTACAGCTAAAAATGCATTTAAAATTGAACTAAACACCTATTCAAAAACAAAGTTAAAAATAAAATCATTTTAAACCATAAACATTCCAAATTAAAGAATCTTCATTTATAAATCTTCAAAGTTAAAGAATTTTGAATGTTGAAAATCGTTAAAATTGAATACATTTGAATGGTAAATCTTCAAAATTGAACTAAACATGTATTCCAAAGAAAAAGTTCAAAATAATACCATTTTAAACTATAAACATTCAAAATTAATGAATCTTCAATTATAAATCGTTAAAATTGAATAAATTTGAATTTTTAATTTTCAAAAATCTTTTTTGTTAGAAAAGTTACCTTTCTTGGTTGAAAATGAACTTTTTTGTTAAAAATTCAACTTTTTGGTTTGAAAATTCAACTGTCCCTTGAATTTTGGCAGAATTAAAAAAAAATCTCATGATTTTGCTTCCTCATAGATTTCTAAAAATATTTGCTGCATTTTTTCTGAGCACTTAATAATATTTGAAAAATCGGTTTTTTATAGAAAAACTTTTTTCATTAACATAATTCACAGTTGATGCAAGAATACAAAAGATTCCTTGGTTCGAGACGAATCGATTGACCTATAATATTAATATATTTTATTAAAGCATAGGGGAGTTATGGTAATTTATATATTTTGAAAATCGGTTTTTTATAGTAAACTTGTTTTCATTCTCATAATTTAAAGTTGATGCAAGAATAGAAAAGTTGTAATTATTTAAGAAGAATCAATTGACCTTCAAATTATTAATACATTTTATTGAAGAGTAAGGAAGATATGGTAATGCATAATATTTGAAAATACGGTTTTTTATAGTAAAACTTTTTTCTACAACATAATTTAAAGTTGATGCAAGAATATAAAAGATTCCTTGGTTCAAGACGAATCGATTGACATATAATATTAATACATTTTATTAAAGAGTAGGGAAGTTATGGTAATTTATATATTTTAAAAATCGGTTTTTTATAGTAAAACTTGTTTCACTAACATAATTCAAAATTGATGCAAGAACGAAAAAGATTCCTTGATTCGAGAAAAATCGATTGATCTATAATATTTATACACTTTATTGAAAATTAAGGAAGTTATGCTCATTTATAATATTTGAATCATCTGCTCCAAACAGAAAAACTTTTTTCATTGACATAATTCAAAGTTGATGCATGAATAGAAAAGACTTTTTGATCATACATTTTCAAATAGAATAATTTTGACAATTTTTGTAAAGAAATCATAAAGCTGCTAAAGCTGGAAAAGGGATAGGGTGCTACAGAACTTTTCCCATCCCTTTTCCAGCTCGAAAAATTATCATTTCGAATACAAAATTTGATTTGTCTTTGTATTTAAAAAATTATTTGTATTATTTTGTAATTTTGTATTTTTTTTAAATTTCTATTTTTACATTGATCAAAATGAAGACTTTAGTTTGTCTATTATTGAAAAAAATAACTAATGCTTCCTCTATGAGGAAGCAAATACATTTGCTAACGGGAAGAAAAGTGCTCGTGAAATGAGCACCATATAATAATAAATACAAACAAAGTGAAACACTCGAGATCGAATTCACAGCTAGTTTATTATTATACTTAGTATTTGGTTATAAATCGTTAAAATTGAATAAATTTGAATTTTAAATCTTCAAAATTGAACTAAACATGTATTCCAAAAAAAAGTTCAAAATAATATCATTTTAAACTATGAACATTCCAAATTAAAGAATCTTCAATTATAAATCTTAAAAATTGAAGAATTCTGAACGCTGTAAATCGTTAAAATTGAATTTTAAATCTTCAAAAATCTTTTTTGTTAGAAAAGTTACCTTTCTTGGTTGAAAATGAACTTTTTTGTTAAAAATTCAACTTTTTGGGTTGAAAATTCAACTGTCCCCTGAATTTTGGCAGAATTAAAAAAAAATCTGCTGATATTTATTATTATACTTAGTACTCACGTGGATTGGAAAACGAAAAGCCTTAGTTTTCTCACAATAAAATTTCACGTTAAAGAATTACAATTTTATAATTTTCGTATAAAATCTTGGAATTTTTTGAAGTTGTTATGTTGAGGACAACTGGTCTAAGAATGATTTCTTGTTTTTGTCCCACCTTATATGCATTTCACAATATCATCTTCAAGGGCTTTACCACGAAGTCTATTTATTAAGTCTAATTTCAGACCCATCGGTCTGAAATTTTGTAGACACAAATGTAAGAAGATAAAAAATTCTTTTGTCCCAGAATAAACACTCACTTTTTGACCTCCTTTTAAGTGGAACACAAAAAATTACCAATCATTTACCAGCTTTTTCTCGATTCAAAACAAATTTTTCAGGGTCATTAAAATTAAATAATTTTAAATTTTGAAGCTTATATTTTTTTATTTAAACTACCCAATCAAAATTAAACTGAAAATTGAAGAACTCAAAATGGAACTCTTTTGAATTTTAAACTTTTAAATTTTAAGCTTAAAATTTTTTTAATTTGAACAGGGTAGCCGTTCAAATTCAATTCAATCAATCATTGAATTACAAAATTTTTTTAAATTATTTCATTTTAAGCAATTTTAAGCTAGAGACATTAAAAATTGAACAGTTGCATTTTTTATAAGCTGAACACTTCTTAAATTAAAAGTTTACTTCTTTTAATTTTGAATAGTTTAAAAATCCTTGAAATGCTTCAAAATTTTATTTCAATGTCTTGAAAAATCTACATGTTGTTGTACATTTTTTCACATTTTAAATTATTTTTGAAATTTTCTCAGAACTTCTGAACATTAAAATTGGATAAATTTCAATTTTAAATCTTCAAAATTGAACTGAACACCTACATCAAAAAAAGTTTAAAATGAAATCATTTTAAACTATAAACATTCCACATTAAAGAATTTAAAAATATAAATCTGAAAAATTGAAGAATTTCCAATGTTGAAAATTAAATAAATTTGAATTTCAAGTCTTCAAAATCGAACTAAACACCTTTTCCAAAAAACTTCAAAATCATTTTAAATTATAAACATTCCAAAGTAATGAATCTTCAGTTATAAATCTTAAAAGTTGAAGAATTTTGAATGTTCAAAATCGTTAAAATTGAATAAATTTTAATTGTAAATCTTCAAAATTGAACTAAACATGTATTAAAAAAAAAATTTTAAATAATATAATTTCAAACCATAAACATTCCAAATTAATGAATCTTTAATTATAGATGTTAAAAATTGAAGGATTTTGAATGTTGAAAATCGTTAAAATTGAAAAAATTTGAATTGTAAATCTTCAATTTTAAACCATAAACATTCCAAATTAATGAATCGTCAATCATAAATCTCAAAACTTGAAGAATTTTGAAGGTTGAAAATCGTTAAAATTGAATAAATTGGAATTTTAAATCTTCAAAATTGGACTGAATATCTATTTCAAAAAAAGTTCAAAATGAAATCATTTTAAACTATAAACAATCCAAATTAATAAATCTTCAATTATAAATCCTAAAAATTGAAGAATTTTGAATGTTGAAAATCGTTAAAATTGAATAAATTTGAGTTTTAAATCTTCAAAATTGAATTAAACACCTTGTCGAAAAAAAGTTCAAAATAATATCATTTTAAACTATAAAAATTCCAAAGTAATGACTCTTGAATTATAAATCACAAAAATTGAAGAATTTTGAATGTTGAAAATCGTTAAAATTGAATAAGCTTGAATTTTAAATCTTCAATATTGAACTAAACACCTATTCCAAAAAAAGATCAAAATCATTTTAAACTAAAAAAATTCCAAATTAAAGAATCTTAAATTATAAATCTTAAAAATGGAAGAATTTAGAATTTTGAAAATCGCTAAAATTGAATACATTTGAATTTCAAATCTTCAAAATTGAACTAAACACCTATTCCAAAAAAAGTTCAAAATCATTTTAAACTATAAACATTCCAAAGTAATGAATCTTCAGTTATAAATCTTAAATTTGAAGAATTTTGAATGTTCAAAATCGTTAAAATTGAATAAATTTGAATTGTAAATCTTCAAAATTGAACTAAACATGTATTCCAAAAAAAAGTGCGAAATAATATCATTTTAAACCTAAACATTCCTAATTAATGAATCTTTAATTATAAATCTTAAAAAATGAAGAATTTCGAATGTTGAAAATCTGTAAAATTGAATAAATTTGAATTTTAAATCTTCAATATTGAATTAAACATCTATTCCAAAAAAAATTCAAAATAATATCATTTTAAACTATAAAAATTCCAAATTAATGAATCTTCAATTATAAACCAAAAAAATTGAAGAATTTTGAATGTTGAAAATCATTAAAATTGAATAAATTTGAATTTCAAATCTTCAAAATTGAACTAAACACCTATCCCAAAAAAAGATCAAAATCATTTTAAACTATAAACATTCCAAATTAAAGAATCTTCAATTATAAATCTTAAAAATGGAAGAATTTTGAATATTGAAAATCGTTAAAATTGAATAAATTTGAATTTTAAATCTTCAAAATTGAATTAAACATCTATTCCAAAAAAAGTTCAAAATCATTTTAAACTATAAACATAATGAATCTTCAATTATAAATCACAAAAATTGAAGAATTTTGAATGTTGAAAATCGTTAAAATTGAATAAATTTGAATTTCAAATCTTCAAAATTGAACTAAACACCTATCCCAAAAAAAGATGAAAATCATTTTAAACTATAAACATTCCAAATTAAAGAATCTTCAATTATAAATCTTAAAAATTGAAGAAATTTGAATGTTGAAAATCGTTAAATTTAAATAATATCATTTTCAATGCTCTACTTTAAAGAATGAATCATTGAATTAACAAAATTTTTTTTAATTATATCATTTTAAGCAATTTTAAGCTAGAAATATTAAAAATTGAACAGTTACGTTTTTTATAAGCTGAACACTCCTTAAATTAAAAGTTAAGTTATTTTCATTTTAAATAGTTTAAAAATCCTTAAAATGCTTCAAAATTTTATTTCAATATCTTGAAAAATCTACATTTTGTTTTACATTTTTTCACTTCGGATAAATTTCAAATGTAAATCTAAAAAATTGAACTGAACACCTACATTAAAAAAAGTTTAAAATGAAATCATTTTAAACTATGAACAATCCACATTAAAGAATTTTCAATTATAAATCTTAAAAACTGAAGAATTTCGAATGTTGAAAATCGTTAATTTTGAATAAATTTGAATTTTAAATCTTCAAAATTGAAATAAACATCTCTTCCAAAAAAAAGGTCAAAATTTCATTTTAAACTATAAACATTCCAAATTAATGAATCTTCAATTATAAATCTTAAAAATTGAAGAATTATGAATGTTGAAAATTGAATGAATTTGAATTTCAAATCTTTAAAATTGAACTGAACATGTATTCAAAAAAAAAGTTCAAAATAATATCATTTTAAACCTAAACATTCCTAATTAATGAATCTTTAATTATAAATGTTAAAAATTGAAGAATTTTGAATGTTGAAAATCGTTAAAATTGAATAAATTTCAATTTTAAATCTTCAAAATTGAACTAAACACCTATTCTAAAAAAAGTTCAAAACCATTTTAAACTATAAACATTCCAAAGTAATGAATCTTCAATTATAAATCACAAAAATTGAAGAATTTTGAATGTTGAAAATCGTTAAAATTGAATACATTTGAATTTTAAATCTTCAAAATCGGACTATTCCAAAAAAAGTTCAAAATAAAATAATTTTAAACTATAAAGATTTCGAATTAAAGAATCTTCAATTATAAATCTTAAAAATTGAAGAAATTTTAATGTTGAAAGTCGTTAAATTTGAATAATATCATTTTAAGCAATTTTAAGCTAGAAATATTAAAAATTGAACAGTACATTTTTTATAAGCTGAACACTTCTTAAATTAAAAGCTGAGTTATTTAAATTCTTAAAATCTTCCGCATTCATTTTTGGCAATTTCGTAAATCTTTCTAAATTTTTTTAAATATTCTCTTGAAATTGATTTTTCAAAATAAAAAATCATTTTAAACTATAAAAATTCCAAATCAATGAACCTTCAATTATAAATCTTAAAAATTGAAGGATTTTGAATGTTGAAAATCGTTAAAATTGAATAAATTTTAATTTTAAATCTTCAAAATTGAACTTAACACCTATTATAAAAAAAGTTCAAAATAATTTTAAACTATAACCATTCCAAAGTAATGAATCTTCAACTATAAGTCATAAAAATTGAAGAATTTTGAATTTTGAAAATCGTTATAATTGAATAATATCATTTTCAATGCTCTAATTTGAAGAATCAATAATTAAATTACAAATTTTTTTTAAATTATATCATTTTAAGCAATTTTAAGCTAGAAATATTAAAAATTGAACAGTTACATTTTTTATAAGCTGAACCCTTCTTAAATTAAAAGTTAAGTTATTTTAATTTTAAATAGTTTAAAAATCCTTAAAATGCTTCCAAATTTTATTTAAATCTCTTTGAAATTTTTCCAGAACTTCTAAACATCTTTTGAAATTATTGGAATTTTTCCTAAAATTTTTTTAAAAATCCAACCAAACAAAAAAATTCCTAAAATCTTCCACATTCATTTTTGACAATTTTGTAAATCTTTCTAAATGTTTTTAAATATTCTCTTGAAATTGATTATTCAAAATAAAAAATCTTTTTCAATTTTTCTAGAAATCTTAAGGAAATGTTTTTTATTCTTTTAAAGCCTTTCACAATTCTTAAAAAAAATCTTAAAAAATTGTTTCAAAAATAAAAAATAGAACGATTTAAAATTTTTGTTTAAAAAAAATTCCAGTCATTTCCCAGGTTTTTTCGACTCAAACCAAATTTTTCGGGGTCATTAAAATTTAAAAAAATTTATTTTGAAGCTGAAAATGTTTTCATTTAAAGTAATCAAATCAAAACTAAATTGCAAATTGAAGAACTCAAAATGGAATTCTTTTGAATTTCAAACTTTTAAATTTGAAACTTGTAAATTTTTCAATTTAAAACACTATTTAATTGGAAATTATATTTTTTTGAAGTAATCTTAGGTTTAAAAAATTAAAAATTGAACGATTAAAAATTTTGGTTGAAAAAAATTGCAGTCATTTCCCAGTTTTTTTTGACTCAAAATAAGTATTTTACGGTCATTAAAATTGAAAAATGTTGAAGCTGAAATTTTTTTCATTTAAAGTAATAAAATCAAAATTAAACTGAAAATGGAACTCTTTTGAATTTTAAATTTGAAGATTTAAACTTTTTTTATTCAAAACACTATTAAAATAAATTTTTAAAAATTGAACGATTTTAAATTTTGTTTGAAAAAATCCCAGTCATTTCCCGGGTTTTCCCCTACTCAAAATAAATGTTGTCACGGTCATAAAAATAAAATCTTAAAAATGTTTAGCTGAAAATTTTTGTATTTAAGATAATCAAATCAAAATTGAACTGAAAATTAAAGAACTCAAACTGGAACTCTTTCCAATTTTAAACTTTTAAATTTGAAGCTTAAAAATTTTTTAATTTAAAACACTATTTAATTGAACAATTTTAAATTAAATGCCATTAAATTGCAAATTTTTAAACTTTTATATGATTCCTATATGTTGAAAATTATATTTTTTTGAAGCAATTTTAAGTTTAAAAAATTAAAAATTTGATCGATTTTAAATAATTGTTGAAAAAAGTCCAGTCATTTCCCAGAATAAACACACAATTTTAACCTCCTTTTAAGTTGGACACAAAAAATTACCAATCATTTCCCGGCTTTTTCTCGACTCAAAACCAATTTTCAGGGTCATTAAAATTTAAAAAAATTTTATTTTGAAGCTGAAAATGTTTTCCTTTAAAGTAATTAAATCAAAACTAAACTGCAAATTGAAGAACTCAAAATGGAACTCTTTTGAATTTAAAACTTTTAAATTTGAAACTTGAAAAAATTTCAATTTAAAACATTATGTAACTGAACAATTATTTTTTTAAAAGCAGTTTTAGGTTTAAAAAATGTATTTGAAAAAAGATTAATTTTCTACCAAAAGGAACGAATTTTCAATAAAATACTTGAATTTTCAACTAAAAATGATAAATTATCAACCAAAAAAGGAATAGTTAAACTTTTAGTTTAAAAAATTATTGTTCCACCACAGAGATTAATTTTAAACCAAAATGATAAATTTTTGAGTGGAATACTTGAATTTTCAACCCAAAAGATAAATTTTCAAATAAAATGATTAATCTTCAACTGGAATTGTTTAATTTTCAACCAAAAATCTTATTTTTAACCAAGAAAATCAATTTGTACCAAAAAAGATAAATTTTCAACCAAAAAATATAATTTTTCAACCAAGAATGGAATAGCCAAATTTTTAGTTAAGAAAATTAATGTTCAACCAAAAAGACGAATTTTTGACAAAAATAAATGATCATTAAACTGGACTAGTAGTTACATTTTCAGTTTATAAAAAATTGATTTTTAACAAAACAAAAAATTTTCAACCAAACAGTTTAAGTTTCAACTGGAATAGTCAAATTTTCAGTAAACCAAATTTTACCAAAAAAAACGAATTTACAAAAAATAGCTTATTTTCAACCAAATAGATGATATTTCAATTAAAATGATGAATCTTCAACCAAAACAAAATAAATTTTTAATAAAACAGTTTAACAAGACAGAGAAAAATTTGCAAACAAAAACGATGAATTTTCTACCAAGAAGATTATTTTCAACCAAAGAGATGAATTTTTGACTAAAAAAATTACTATTAAACAAAAATTTCAACAAAACAGTTAAATAAATTTTCCAAGAAAAAGATAAATTTTTAATCAGAAGATTAATTTCATACCAAAAACAACGAATTTGCAACAAAATCCATGAATTTTCAACGAAACATGCATTTTCACCTGAAAAAGATAAATTGTCAACAAAAAGGAATAGTTGAATTTTCAGATAGAAAAATCATTCTTCAGCTTTTGACTAAAATAATTGAATATTCAACTGGGAAACTAGTTACATTTTCAGTTTAAAAAAAATTAATTTTCAACCAAAAAAATTTCACGAAAAATTTTTTTCAACAAAACAGTTAAAGTTGTAACTGGAATAGTGAAATTTTCAGTAAAAAACCAATTTTGCCAAAGAAAAAACAAATTTGCAACAAAATAGCTTATTTTCAACTAAAGAGATGAATTTTCAATTAAAATTATGAATCTTCAACCAGAAAAATTAATTTTCAATGAAATTTTCAAGAAAAAAGATGAATTTTTAATCAGAAGATTAATTTCATACAAAAAACAACGAAGTTTCAACAAAATCCATGAATTTTCAACAAGATACATGAATTTTCACCTAAAAAAGATAAATTGTCAACCAAAAAAGGAATAGTTAAATTTTAGTTTAAAAAATTATTTTTTAAACCTAATAGATGAATTTTTAAATGAAATGATGAATTTTTAAATAAAATGATGAATTTTTAACCAAGAAGATTAATTTCTACCAAAAAAGACGAGTTTTCAACTAAAAAATATAATTTTTCAACCAAAAATAGAATAGCCAAATTTTTAGTTAAAAAAATTAATTTTCGA
>CAKNYM010050065.1:194244-205657 GCA_932195095.1 Andricus curvator
ACAAATAATTTAATATTGTTTAATACTGTTATTTTTTTCCTACACAAAATATTTTCTTCACAGAATATTTCCCACGCAGAATTAATTATTGTTTAATACTGTTATATTTTTCCTACACAAAATATATCCTACACAGAATTTAATACTGTTATATTTTTCCTATACAACATTTTTTCTACACAGAATATTTCCTACACAAAATTTAATATTGTTTAATACTGTTATTTTTTTCCTACACAAAATATTTTCTACACATAATTAATTATTGTTTAATACTGTTCTATTTTTCACAAAATATTTTCTACACAGAATATTTCCTACACAGAATTCAATATTGTTTAATACTGTTATTTTTTGCCTACACAAAATATTTTCTACACACAATTAATTATTGTTTAATACTGTTATATTTTTCCCACACAACATTTTTTCTACACAGAATATTTCCTACACATAATTTAATATTGTTTAATACTCTTATTTTTTTCCTACACAAAATATTTTCTACACAGAATTTAATACTGTTATATTTTTTCTACACAGAATATTTCCTACACAGAATTTAATATTCTTAATAATGTTATTTTTTTCCTACAAAAAATATTTTCTACACAGAATATTTCCTACACATAATTAATTATTGTTTAATACTGTTATATTTTTCACAAAATATTTCCTACACAGAATTTAATATTGTTTAATACTGTTATATTTTTCCTACACAAAATATTTTCTACACAGAATATTTCCTACACAGAATTAATTATTGTTTAATACTGTTATATTTTTCCTACACAAAATATTTTCTACACAAAATATTTCCTACACAGAACTTAATACTAGTATATTTTTCCTATACAACATTTTTCTACACAAAATATTTCCTACACAGAACTTAATACTAGTATATTTTTCCTATACAACATTTTTCTACACAGAATATTTCCTACACAGAATTTGATATTGTTTAATACTCTTATTTTTTTCCTACACAAAATATTTTCTACGCAGCATATATCCTACACAGAAATAAATAGCAATTATTTTATTCTGAAAATATTTTTAAAATGTCTTACGCAAAATTATTCTTTTCAATTTTTAAAAAATATTTTCAGAATAAAATAATTACATTTTTGGTTGACAATATATCTTTTTTAGTTGAAAGTTCGTCTTTTTTGATAGAAATTAATCTTCTGGTTGAAAATTCAACAATTTGTTTGCAATTTTTTCTCTGTCTTGTTAAACTGTTTCATTAGGAATTAATTATTTTGGGTTAAAGATTCATAATTTTTATTGAAAATTCATCTATTTGGTTAAAAATAATCTATTTTGTTGTAAATTCGTTTTTTTTTGTGAAAATTATTTTTTTGCTGAAAATGTTACTATTCCAGTTGAAACTTATTGTTGAGAAATTTTTTTTAATTATTAAAAAAATTCATCTCTTTGGTTGAACGCTAATTTTTTTAACTAAAAATATGGCTATTCCATTTTTGGTTTGAAAATTATATTTTTTAGTTGAAAATTCATCTCTTTGGTTGAACAATAATTTTTCAAACTGAAAATTAACCTATTCCTTTTTTAGTTGACAATTGATCTTTTTTAGTTGAAAATTCATGCATTCTGTTGAAAATTGGTTGTTTTTGGTATGGAATTAATCTTCTGTTTAAAAATTCATCTTTTTGCTTGAAAATTTTATTAAAAATTCATCATTTTATTTCAAAATTCATTATTGAAAATTAATTTTTTTAAACTGAACATGTAACTACTATTCCAGTTGAATATTCAATCATTTTAGTCAAAAATTCATCTCTTTGGTTGAACATTAATTTTTTCAACTAAAAATTTGGCTATTCCATTTTTTGGCGAAAAATTATATTTTTTAGTTTAAAATTGGTCTTTTTTGGAATGAATTTATGTTATTGGTTAAAAATAAGATTTTTGGTTGAAATTCAACTATTCCAGTTAAAGATTAATAATTTTATTTGAAAATGTATCTTTTTGGTTGAAAATTCAAGTATTCCACTCAAAAATTCATCATTTTAGTTGAAAATTCATCTTTTTGCTTGAATATTCAACAGTTTGTTTGGAAGTTTTTCTCTCTCTCAACTGAAAAATCTTAGTTGAAAATTCAACTCATGTGGAAAAGTCGTATTTTTTGGTTGATTTCAACTGTTTTTGATTAAAAATTGAAATCTTTCGTGGTTGAAGTATCAATTACTACATTTTTCGTTTAGAATTCTTTTTTTTTTAATTGAAAATTTATTTACTTAGTTGAAAGTTAAACTCTTTTGTTAAGAAATTTTTTTTTTTTGCTTGAAGATTCAAAAATTTATTTGAAAATTCATCTCTTTTGTTGAAAAATGAGATACTTGATTGAAAGTTCGTTTTTTCTTCGGCTAAAAAATAATTTTTTTCTACTGAAAATTTAATTATTCCAGTTGAAACTCTATTTTCTTGAAAATTTGTTTTTGTTTGAAAATTAATTTTTTAAACTGAAAATGTAACTTCATAATTTTTTTTGAAAATTCATCTTTTTGGTTAAACAATAATTTTTTAATCAGAAAATTTAACTATTGCTTTTTTGGTTGGCAATTTATCCTTTTTAGTGGAAAATTCACGTATTTTGTTGAAAATTCGTTTTTTTTGTAGAAATTAATCTTCTTGGTTAAAAATAAGATTTTTTGTCGAAAATTTATCTATTCCAGTTGAAGATTAATCATTTTATTTGAAAATTAATTTTTTGGGTTGAAAATTCAAATATTCCAGTTAAAGATTTATCATTTTAGTGGAAAATTCATCTCTTTGGCTGAACAATAATTTTTTTAACTAAAAATTAAACTATCCCTTTTTTGGCTGAAAAATTATATTTTTCAGTTGAAAAGTCATATATTTTTTGGTTTAAAATTCAACTATTCCTTTTTTAGTTGAAAATTAATGTATTTTATTATTTTTTTTTATGTTATGGTTTTGACAAGATAAAATCTATTAAATTATTATTAATATTCATAATAATAATAAATGAATAAATAGTAATAATAATATTTTAATATTTAATTTTTTATTTAATATTTCATTTAGGCTGTAACCACCTTAAGCCTGAGACATTAATATTTTAATAATAATAATAACTAAATCATTAATATTCATTTGATGTGAATTGTTTTTTGTTTACTGGTCTAAAATCAATATTTTTTCATATTGATTTTTGTTTCTAAATTGTGAAAAAATTAATGTATTTTTTTGAAAATTCGTCTTTGTTTGGTAGAATTTAATCTTCTTGGTTGAAAATTCAACTATTCCAGTCAAAAATTCATTACTTTAGTTGAGAATCATCTTTTTGGTTCAAAAATAGTTTTTTTTTTTACTGAAAATTTAATTATTCCTTTTTTGGTTGACAATTTATCTTTTTTTAGTTCAAAATTCATGTATTTTGTTGAAAATTCGTTTTTTTTTTGTAATTTAAAAAATGTTCAGTTTCAAACCAAATTTAAAGTCGTTCCATTTTTAATATTTCTAAATTAAAATTATATGATTTTCAAAATTTACCAATTTTTATTGATTCATTCTTCAATTTAGAACATTGAAAATGATAGGATTTAAATTTTTAATCAGAAATCTTTAAACGACTATTTAATTGATAAAAGTTTACAACACAAATTTTTGCAAAATAATGGCATTTAATTTTAAATTGTTCAATTAAATAGTGTTTTGTATTTATTTATTTTTAACTTTAATTTCAAAAGTTTAGAATTCAAAAGAGTTCCATTTTGAGTTCTTTAATTTGCATTTTAGTTTTGATTTAATCAATTCAAATAAAAAAAATTCAGCTTCAAAATTAAAAATTTATAAATTTCAATTACCGTAAAAAATTTGTCTTGAGTCGAGAAAAACCCGGGAAATGACTGTGATTTTTTTCAGCGAAAATCTTAAATCGTTCAATTTTTAATTTTTAAACATAAAATTTCTTTAAAAAATATAATTTTCATCGTTATATTTTTCCTACATAAAATATTCTCTACGCAAAATATATCCTACACAGAAATAAATAGTAATTATTTTACAAATATTGTACAAAAAATTATTCTGTCCAATATTTTTCCTACACAAAATATGTTCTACAAGGATCTCATGGAATTTAAGGAACTCATGGAACTTGAGAAATTCAAGGAATTCGGGGAGTTTGAGGAATTCGTGAAATTCATGGAAGTTAAGGAATTGACGAAATTCACGGAATTCATGGAACTTGAGGAATTCAGGGAATTTAAGGGATTCGTGAAATTCAAGGAATTCCTAGAATGCGAGAAACTCATGGAATTCCTTGAATTCATAGAATTCATGAAATTCAAAGAATTCACGAAATTCACGGAATTCATGGAACTTGAGAAATTCATGGAATTCAGGGAATTTAAGGAATTCGTGAAATTCAAGGAATTCATAGAATGCCAACAGCCATACCATGCTGAAAAAACCAGTTCTCGTCAGATCACTGAAGTTAAGCAGCGTTGGGCGCGCTTAGTACTTGGATGGGTGACCATTCGAGAAAACTGACAACTGTTGGAATATTATGGGTGTGGTGAGCCCAAATTTGTAGTTATTTATAACTACAAGAAACTATCCACCTAGAAACACTACCCGAATCGGGTAGTGTCACGCCTACCCTGAAAGAAAAATGGCTTAATGGTATACATACATACATACATACATAGAATGCGAGGAACTCATGGAATTCAAGAAATTCAGGGAATTTAAGGATTTCATGAAATTTAAGGAATTCATGAAATTCATGAAATTCAAGGAATCCATGAAATTCAAGGAATTGACGAAATTCGCGGAATTCATGGAACTTGAGGAATTCAGGGAATTTAAGGAATTCGTGAAATTCAAGGAATTCATAGAATGCGAGGAACTCATGGAATTCCTTGAATTCATAGAATTCATGGAATTCAAGGAATTCATAGAATGCGAGGAACTCATGGAATTCAAGGAATTCAGGGAATTTAAGGATTTCATGAAATTGAAGGAATTCATGAAATTCATGAAACTCATGGAATTCATGAAATCCAAGGAATTCATGAAATCCAAGGAATTCATGAAATCCAAGGAATTCATGAAATTCAAGGAATTCATGAAATTCAAGGAATTCACGCAATTCATGGAACTTGAGGAATTCAGGGAATTTAAGGAATTCGTGAAATTCAAGGAATTCATAGAATGCGAGGAACTCATGGAATTCCTTGAATTCATAGAATTCATAGAATTCATGGAATTCAAGAAATTCGTGGAATTCAAGGAATTCATAAAATGCAAGGAACTCATGGAATTCCTTGAATTCATGGAATTCAGGGAATCCATGGAATTAAAGGAATTCATGGAATACAAGGAATTCACGCAATACAAGGAATTCACGAAATTCAAGGAATTCGTGGGATTCACTAAATTCACGGAATTCGTGGGATTCACTGAATTCACGGAATTCACGGAATTCATGGAATTCGTGGAATTCACTGAATTCGCGAAATTCACTGAATTCAAGAAATTAATTAAATTCAAGAAATTCAAGGAATTCATAGAATGCAAGGAATTCTTGGAATCCATGGAATTCATGAGATTCACTGAATTCACGGAATTCGTGGAATTTGTGGAATTAACGGAATTCATGGAATTCATGAAATTCATGGAATTCACGGAATTCATGAAATTCAAGGAATTCAGGAAATTCATGAAATTCAAGGAATTCATCAAATTCAAGGAATTCATGAAATTCATGAAATTCAAGGAATTCATAAAATTGGAAAAAATTGGAAATTATTTGATTTGGAACTTATTTAATTTCAAGCGCTTGCAGTTTTAAATAGTCTAGTTTGAGAATTTTTAATATAATAAGTTTCAAGTCGAGTAATTTAAAATCAAACTGATTTTTGACAAAAATTGTAATTATTCCAATTGTGGAATTCCATCCGAGATTTGCATGAATTCCACGAACTTCTTGCATTCAGTGAATTCCGTGAATTCCATGAATTTCGTGAATTCCGTGAATTCTACAAATTCCATGAATTACGTGAATTCAGTGAATCCCACGAATTCAGTGAATCCCACGAATTCCTTGAATTCCAAGAATTCCTTGCATTCTATGAATTCTTTGAACTCCTTGGATTCCTTGAATTTCACGACTTCCTCAAATTTCACGAGATCCTTAAATTCCCTGAATTCCTTGAATTCCATGATTTTAATGAATTCCACGAGTTCCTCACATTCTATGAATTCTTTGAATTCCACGAATTTCATGAATTCAGTGAATACCACGATTTCCGTAAATTCCACGAATTCCATGAATTCCGTGAATTCAGTGAATGCCACGAATTCCTTGAATTCCATGAATTTCGTGAATTCCTTGTCTTCCGTAAATTTCTTGTCTTCTGTGAATTCCTTTAATTCCATGGATTCCGTGAATTTCATGAATTCCTTGAATTTCATGAATTCCTTGAATTTTATGAATTCCTTGAATTTCATGAATTCCTTGAATTTCATGAATTCCTTGAATTTCATGAATTCCTTGAATTTCATGAATTCCTTGAATTTCATGAATTCCTTGAATTTTATGAATTCCTTGAATTTCATGAATTCCGTGAATTCCATGAATTTCACGAATTCAGTGAATTCCATGAATTCCGTTAATTCCACAAATTCCACGAATTCCGTGAATTCAGTGAATCTCATGAATTCCTTGAATTCCATGGATTCCAAGAATTCCTTGCATTCTATGAATTCCTTGAATTTTATGAATTCATGGAATTCAAGGAATTTAGGGAATTTAAAGATTTCGTGAAATTTAAGGAATTCATGAAATTCAAGGAATCCATGGAATTCAAGTAATTCATAGAATGCAAGGAATTCCTGGAATTCAAGGAATTCGTGAGATTTACTGAATTCAAGAAATTCATGGATTTCACGGAATTCGCGGAATTCACTGAATTTAAGAAATTCAGGAAATTCGTGGAATTCAAGGAATTCATAGAATGTGAGGAACTCGTGGAATTCATTAAAATCATGGAATTCAAGGAATTCAGGGAATTTAAGGATCTCGTGAAATTTGAGGAAGTCGTGAAATTCAAGGAATTCTTGGAATTCAAGGATTTCGTGGGATTCACTGAATTCACGTAATTCATGGAATTTGTAGAATTCACTGAATTCACGAAATTCATGGAATTCACGGAATTCACTGAATGCAAGAAATTCGTGGAATTCATGCAAATCTCGGAATTGATGGAATTCCAGGATTGGAATAATTACAATTTTGGTCAAAAATCAGTTTGATTTTAAATTACTCGACTTGAAACTTATTATATTAAAAATTCTCAAACTAGACTATTTAAAACTGCAAGCGCTTGAAATTAAATAAGTTCCAAATCAAATAATTTCCAATTGAACAATTTCAATTTTATAACATAAAATATAAGTCAAAATTGAAGTCATTTTAAACCGAAAACGTCGAAAATTCAATATTTTGATAATAATTTGATCAAATGTATTTATTTGAGAATGAAATTTTCAAAATGGGTCTATTTCAATTTTAAAATTTCACAATTGAACAATTTCAACAATATGTTGTTTGAAATTGTACAGTTCTAAACAATAAAAACATGAAATTGTTCAATTTTTAACATTCTTATTTGAAATTTTTTGATTTGGAATTTGTTTCCACCAACATCGTTCACTTGCAATAAAATAAGTTCCAAAACAAATAATTTCAAATTAAAATGTTAAAAATGGAACAATTTCAAGTTTATATTGTTTAAAAGATAATTGAAACAATATTAAATTGAAAACATTGAAAATTACGATTCGGAAATTTTAAGTAGCAAGCACTTATTTTATTTAAAATTGTCCAATTGGACTATTTTAAACTGAAAGCGGATTAAATTAAATAAGTTCCAAATTTAATAATTTCAAACAGAACGATTTCAGGTTTAAATTTTCAACCAAACAGTTGCCTTTTTTACCAAAAAATTGGTTTTCTACAAAAAAACGAATCTTTAACAAAATAATAAATTTTGAAACAAACAATTCAATTTCCAACCGAGAAGATAAATTTCCTACCAAAAAAGACGAATTTTTAACAAAATGCTTAAACTTACAACCAAACAATTTAATTTTTATCTAAAAAGATCAGTTTTTTACACTGAAAATTTGCTTTTAACATTTTTTTCTCACGAGACACATGATGAGAATGTGTTTGTTACAGCCGCAAGAGCTTTAACTAAAGAGAATTCACAATCACTAAATTTCAGTTGTCGATGGTTTGACCATCATAACTTTTTTATAGGACACGTAGTTTTTGTTTCATTCGTAAAAAACAACATAAAAAATTAAAAAATTTAAATTTTTGGACAAACGACATAAGCTACTAAAAAAGATAATAAGACAAAAGTTGTTCATCCAAAAAAGAGCTAAAAATTTGTTATTTATCATTTTTTGATAGGATGCATAGTTTTTGTTTTATTCGTAAAAAATAACATTAAAAATATTAAATTTTTGAACAATGTTACAAGCTATGATAAAAAATAAATAGACAACATTTGCTCTTCCGAAAAAGAGTGAAAACTCATCCAAAGTTGTCATCAATAATTTTTTGATAGGACGCGTAGTTTTTGTTTTAATCGTAAAAAATAAGATTAAAAATATAAAAATTGTATTTCAAGCCGAAGGAGCTTTAACGAAAGAGAATTCACAATCATCAAATTATAGTTGTCGATACCTTTAATTTTTAAAGGACTGTGCACAAACGTGGGGGAAATTGAAGTTTTTAAGAACAAAGCAACGGTCTAAAAAAAAAATTTTCTTTTACATAACTCTCAATACCCTTTGAGGACCAAAATCTCTCCGGACGGTTATCGGAAATAGATTTTCTTAATTTTTATGTGTCTTATTTTGTGTGAAAATAACACGAAAATAGTGTTTTTTTTAAATAAATTTTAAATTGGACAACTAAATAAACAATCTTTAAAAATATGTTTGGGACATAGAAAACATTTCTTTCAATGTTTGAATGAAACCTTGTCAATTTTTGAAAAATATTTTAATTAAGAAGTTTTTGATCGAGTAAATGAATTTTTAACTAAAATGATGAATTATTAAATTATTTTTAACATTTTTTTTTGTTATTATTCGATTGGAACTTGTCACATCTAAAATTGTTCAATTGAAATATTTCAAACTGGAAGCGATTTGAATAAAAAATTTCAAATTGAACTATTTCTAGTTTATAATGTTGAAAATGTAAATCATTTAAAATTAAAAATGTTAAAAATTTTATAATTTCAGAATAACATTTTCAAAATGAGACTATTCCAAATCGAAACATTCACTATTGGAACACTTTAAGTTCCATTTTTAATATTACAATTTGAAATTATTCGATTTAGACCTAATTTAATTCGAAATTGAGGGCCCGGATGCACTAATGAAATATAATAAATTTCTTCTGTGATTACATCCGGGCCCTCAATTGCTCAATTTCAAACACTTTCACTTTGAGATAGGTCAATTTAAAAAATTCCAATCCTAAATCATTCAATTTTAATGTTTTCAAATCCAAATTTTTCACAATATTAAAATTTGAAATTATTGGATTCCTAATTCATATATATTTTATTTCAAACACTTTCAGTTTTGAAAAGAGAAATTTAAAAAATCTATATTAACGGGACGACTGATAAATCTAGAAAAAAAATTTATTACAAAATTAATGATTTTTTTTTTATTAATTGAATTAAATTATAAAAAATTTTATTAGAAATTCGTAATTTTGGAATGAATTCAACTGTTTTATATTTTTTTTAAATCTTTTTTGATTGAAATATCAACTATTACATTCTTCGTTGAAAATTGATCCTTTTGGTTGAAAATTCAACTACTTGGTGAAAAGTTGAACTACTTTGATTAATAATTAATTAATTAATAATTCACATTTTTTGTTAAAATGTAACAATTTTGTTAAAAATTCGTATTTTTTGAAAATATACTACTTTGTTAAAAGTTAAACTGCTTTTTTTTAAATATACTTTTTTGTTTCAAGATTTATAATTTTAATTCGAAATTCATCTTTTTGATTGAAAGTTTAACTATTTAGTTGAAAATCACTTTTTTGTTGAAAATGTAACTATTTTGTTGAAAATGTATAATTTTTTGCAGGAATTTAATGATGAGAATGTGTTTGTTACAGCCGCAGGAGCTTTAACTAAAGAGAATTCACAATCACTAAATTTCAGTTGTCGAATAATGCACTTTCAACCTAAATTTTTATCAAAACTGGGGTTATTGCATACAAGATTTAAAAAAAAATCAAATACACATTGTACACAAATTTTTATTAAATATTCATATATTTGGTGGAAAATTCAACTATTTGGTCAACACTTTTGGTTGAAAATTAATTTTTTTTTTCAAATTTACTTTTTTGGTTGAAGATTTATCATTTTAATTCGAAATTCATCTTTTTGATTAAAAATTTAACTATTTTGTTAAAAATCACTTTTTTGTTGAAAATGTAACTATTTTGTTAAAAATTCATAATTTTTTGCAGAAAATTAATATTTTTTATTGAATATTCATATATTTGGTTGAAAATTGAACTATTTGGTTAACACTTTTGGTTGAAAATTAATTTGTTTTGGTTGAGGATTCAACTATTTAGTTTAAAAATCGTGTTTTTTTATGAAATAAACTGTTTTTTATTCAAAATAAAAATAATTTTTTGACTGAAATATCAACCATTACATTTTTTTGTTGAGAATTTATCTTTTTTTCGTTCAAAATTCAACTACTTTGTTAAAAGTTGAACTGCTTTTTTTTTTAATTTTACTTTTTTGGTTGAAGATTTATCATTTGAATTCGAAATTCATCTTTTTGATTGAAAGTTCAACTATTTTGTTGAAAATTCATCTATTTTGGCAAAAAATTATTCTTCTTTGTTGAAATTTTTTTTTTTTGTAGAAAACTGATCTGTTTTGGTATAGGATTCAACCAATTTCTTAAAAATTCTTATTTTTTGGATGAATTGATCTCTTTTTGATGTAGAATTAAAATATTTTTTTCTTTAAATATCGTCTATCATATTTTTCGTTGAGAATTTACTTTTTTTGGTTAAAAATTCAACTACTTGGTTAAAAGTTGAACTAATTGTTAAAAATTTACTTTTTTTGTTGAAGATCCATCATTCTAATTAAAAATTCATTTTTTTTATTGAAAATTTAACTATCTTGTTAAAAATTCGTCTATTTTGAAAAAAAAAAATTAATTTTCTTGGATGAAAATTCCTTTTTTGTTTAAAAATTGATCTATTTTGGTTTAGTATTCAACAATTTTGTTGAAAATTCATATTTTTTTGATGAATTCAACTGTTTTTCATTTTAAA
>CAKNYM010050067.1:0-10059 GCA_932195095.1 Andricus curvator
TTCCTGCCAATGACTCTTTGCAACGATACATTGCCAATTGACAACAAATGTTAATTATTTGACCAATGTTTAGACAGACATGCACTGCTTGACTCTATGTGAATCATCCTTTTTTATTGCGTTTTTGTACAAACTGTCAGGCAGATGAAGAATTACATGTGTTTCAATATTATTTTTAAGTTTCAGTATTAGAAATTTTTTTAAACAAATCACATATACAATTATTGTTCAAAATACCTGAAAATTATTTTAAACATTTGTTCATCAATAAAGAAATTTGTGTAAGAAGTTATTTAACTCGCCGCTATGCAACAAGAGATAGACAAAGATGCCATTTTCCTTGTTCCTGTAAGTTCAAAATGGTCCTTTTTACAACAAAAGTTTAGGAGACGTTGTATGAGCATCTCCAATTGACCACACTCCACATATGAGCATTAAAATTGTATGGGCGTTTGATACTCACCATATGGCCAAATCAGCCTCCCTATAGGTTTTTCTCCATCATAATAAACATTTTTCGCTGAAACTTTACCAAATGATAAAAAAACATAAAGACGTATGTCCACAAACTGTTTTTTTTTCAAATTAAAGAAACCGTAATATCTGTCTTATGACGTCAAAATGTTTTTTATTTTAGAAAAAGAACAGTTGGCAGACATCCATCTTCATGTTCTCAAAATCTTAATTATTTCCCAAAGCTTCCGCAAAAACTATTTATTACTGTATACAAGAGTGAGACTTGCATGTTGGTGGCGGAAGTGAGAACGTGTTTAGTGACAGGTGGAGAGAGAATTTTACGGAATTTGTGTGGAAGGTGTGAGTGGAGTGTGAGGGTGGAAGCCGAGGAGGTGAGTAGGGTTGTGTGGGGTGAATTGGGGAGATAAAAAGTGAGTTTCAGCGTGGGTGGGAGGTGGTATCTAGCTGGATAGGGAAAGTGAGGTTAGGTTGGCAAGTAATCGGGGGAGTCCGTGGTCAGGAGTCCTGGGCTTTCGAGGGTTCAAGGGTGGTTCTCGAAAAGTTAGGGGATGCTAAGGGAGAGAAAGGGGTGTCTGCAGGGACTGAGGAATTGAAAAAAAGGGGGGGGAAAAAAAAGGAAAATTTGGCGGCGAAAGACGCCAACATTTTGCAGAGACATCTGTCGGTTGCGGCAGGTACTGCATCGATAGATCCCATTTACCGGCGGTAGAGCGGGAGGTGGGCAGCGAGAGTACTGGCAGTGCTGGTAGTGAAACCGACGGGGAGGGAATTTTCCACAAGCCACGACGGCCAACAACGCGTCGCCCGGTGTCGAGCGGTGCGTCGGGGAGAGGGAGAAATCGGGACGGTGGCAACAAAGGAAGCGAGAAGGTAAGGGAGAGAGCGTCAAGCGCAAGTGACGGGGAGGATCTCTTGAAAAGGAAGAGAGACAGCCAAGAGAGTCCGGAGAATAGCGAGGTCGAGAGCCCGTTTAAAAAAAGCGGGATAACACCGAGGTCACCCCCCCCCCCAAAAATGGAGGGGATGTTGGAAAAGGAGGCTCTCGGGATGTTGATAGGCGAGATCAGGGGGCTGAGGGAGGACGTAAGGGGGACCAAGGAGCAGATGGAAGGTATGAGGGAAGACCTGCGAATCAGAGATGAGAAATGGGAAAAGGAGGTGAAAGAGCTGAGAGAGAGAGTAGATGGGTTAAAGAGGGAAAGAAAAGAAAAAGAAGTTAAAATAAAACAGATGGAAGAGGAGATTAGCGCGTGGAAAGAAAGGACGGAAAAAAGGCTTGAGAAGGTGGAGGGCAGGACGGAAATGGAAATAGGAGTCGGGGGTAGCGGGGGCGAGATTAAAGGTATTTGGGAGAGGGTAGGGAATATGATAGAAGAGAAAGTGGGAGAGCGTAGGAATGAAAAGGAGGAGAGGGCGGATAGGGAAAGGATAAGGGCAATGGAGTTGAGAATGGAGAGAAAGGAGAAGGCAGACAGGAGAAATAATATTGTGATAAGAGGGTTGAAGATGAAGAGCGGGGAAGAAAGGGAGGGCGTGGAAGCGCTGCTACAGAGCATAGGGTGGAATAAAGGTAGGGTAGGGAAAGTTAAGTCGGAGGGGAGAAAGGAGAAAGAAGTGGCGGTTGTGGAGTTGGAGAGCTGGGAAGAAAAATTGGGGGTAATGAGAAATAAAAATAGGATAAAGGATAAGGAAGTTTTCATCGATCACGATTTGACGAGAAAGGAAAGGGATGTACAGAGAATGCTGTACGACAGGGCTAGGAGGGAGAGGAGTGAAGGGAGATCGGCGAAGGTAGGATATCGGAAAATAAAAATAGACGAGAAAATGTGGGTGTGGGACGAGGAGAAAGAGGTGTTGAAGGAAGTGCAGGGGAATTTGTTTCGTAGGAAGTAGGGGGGCGGGGGTAATGCAGGGTAGAGGAGTTTTGAAGGTGCTTTACTGGAACGTAGCAGCGGTAAAGAAGAAGGATGAGGAGTTCTGGAGGTATATCAAGGAATTTGATGTGGTAGGACTGGTAGAGACGTGGGTGGAAAGAAAGGAATGGGATAGAATAGAGCCAAAGCTGCCAAGGGGGTATAGGTGGAGACTCCAGGAGGCGGTCAGAGTGAAGAAGAAAGGAAGGGCTAGTGGGGGAATTATAACGGGGATTAGAGATGGATTAGAGGAAGAAGCTCACGGAGAGGTAGAGGGGGAGGGAGTGCAAATGAGGAAAGTAAAGATAGGAGGGGTAATGTGTAAGTTTGTGACAGTGTACAATAAGGATGGGATGGAAAGAATTAAAGAAAGGGTGGAAGACCTGTTAGGTGAAAGAGAAGAGGGTATGGTGGTACTGGGTTGGGACTTTAACGCGAGGATGGGGAGGGAAGGGGGCCTTTACAGGGAAGGGGAGAGCTTCGAAAGGAACTCAAAGGATAGGTTAATAAATAAGGAGGGGGAGATTCTAAGGGACCGGATGGAGGATAGAGGCTGGGCGGTGGCAAATGGTATGGCAACTGGGGACGAAGAGGGAGAATACACATACGTAGGTAAGGTGGGGGTATCGGTAATAGATTATGTAGTTATGAATATGCAAGGGTGGGAGGAGATGGAGAGATTCGCAGTAGAAGGGAGGGTGGAATCAGACCATCAGCCATTAGGGTTGTGGATAAGGGGTGAGAACGGCGGAAGGCAAGGTGGGGAAGAAGTGTCGACGGGGGAGAGGGTTAGCTGGACGAGGGAGGCGGTAGAGAAATATAATGAGCAGTTAGGGAAGGTACGCTTCGAAGGGGAGGCGGTGGAAGAGATATGGGAGGATTTAAAAGAGAAAGTGAAAGGGTGCGTGCAAAAGAAGGTATTCAAAAAGAAGAAGAAAGGAATGGTGAAGCCGTGGTGGGATAGGGAATGTAAAAAGATTAAAAGAAAGGTGAAGAGGAAGTATAAGAAGTGGAAAGAGGGTACTGCGAAAAGGGAGGAGTACGTAGAAATGAGGAAGGGGTTTAGATTGATGTGTAAGAAGAAAGAACAGGAAAAGGAGAAAGAGATGGAGGAGGAGTTAGGAAATGTTAAGACAGAAGGGGACGTCTGGAAGATAATAAATAGGTTTAGGAAGCGTAGAGTAGGGATAAGCTACAAGATAGGGAGTGAGGAGTGGAGGGAATTTTTTAAAGAATCATTTCAGGGCTCAGATTTAAGGAAGAGAGATGATGGGAGTAGAAGAACGGGGGAGGCAGAGATGGAGGAGTTGAATGACGAGGAGATAGAGAAACAGATAAGGAAGTTAAAAAGGTCAAAATCAGCAGGGCTGGATGGGCTAGAGAACGAAGCATGGCTGTTTAGTACACAGGAGGTTAGGGAGAGGCTGAAGGAGGTAGTGAAGAAAGTATGGAGGGGGGAGGGATTCCCACGAGGGTGGAGAGAAGGATTAATAGTGCCTCTGTATAAGAAAGGAGAGAGGGATAGGCAGGAAAATTATAGGGGGATTACGCTAATGAATACGGCGTATAAAGTATACGCGATGGTAGTAGCGGAGAGGCTGCGGAAGGATGTCGAGGGGAAAGGAATATTTCCAGAGACGCAGGCGGGCTTTAGGGCAGGTAGGAGTACTATCGACAATATCTACGTTCTGCAGCACGTGGTGGATAGAGAATTAGCGAAGAAGGGATCGAGAGTGTACGCGTTTTTTGTGGATCTAAAAGGTGCGTTTCCGTCGGTGGATAGGGGGAGGTTGTGGGAGGCGATGCAGGAGAGGGGAGTGGAGAGAGGCCTGATCGAGAGGGTAAGGGAGATATATGAAGAAACCAAAGATAAGGTAAGAGGAGGACAGGGGATTTCGGAGGGATTCTGGATGGATAGGGGGTTAAGATAAGGTTGTCCGCTTAGCCCGACGCTTTTTGCGATTTTAATTGCGGATATGGAAAGTAAGCTGGAGGCCGGAGTGGTAGGAGGAGTCAGGATAGGAGGGGTTAGAATTTGGTCGCTAGCGTATGCAGATGACATAGTGTTGTTGGCAAAAAGCGAGGAGGCCTTAAAGGAAATGATGAAGAGGTTGAGAAGATACCTGGATAAGAACAGGTTAGAACTGAATGCGGAAAAGTCCAAGGTTATGGTTTTCAGAAAAGGAGGTGGAAGGGATAAGGAAGGGGAGTGGAAGTGGAAGGGAAAGGCGGTGCAGGCGGTGAAAGAGTTTGTGTACCTGGGCTTCTTGTTTCGGAGGAATGGCGGAGTGGATGGTCACATAAAAGAGAGAGTGAGGAGGGCAAATGTGGTGATGAGGCAGGTGTGGGGGTTGGGAAAGAAGTTATTCGCGGATGATTTTGGAAGGAGAATGAAATTGTTTGACTCACTAGTGATGAGTGTGCTATTGTATGGAGTAGAGGTGTGGGGGTGGAAGGAAAGCGAAGAGGTAAATAGGATACAGGAGAGGTATGTAAAGTGGACAATGGGGTTGGCAAGGAACACGCCTAATTATATTGTCAGGAGGGAGACGGGGAGAACGAGTGTAGGGATTCTAGCGGGGAGTCGAGCGTGTAAATATGAGGAGAAATTTTTGGAAGAGGGGGGAAGTAAGCTGGTTAGGGAGTGTTGGTGGGAGAAGGAGAACAGGAGAGGGGGTGGGAAGATGGAGGTTGAAAAAGAAAGGTATTTTAGAACGAATGGACTGCATATTGATGAATTGAGAAGGATGCATGAGGAAGGAAGGTATATGAGTTGGTTAAGAAAAACAGCATGGAGAGAGAGAAGACAGCAGGGGAAGAGAGAATAAGAGAGACAAGGTTTAATGGGAACTACGTGTGGATTATGCCAAGGGCGAGAGCGCAATATTTGTGTGAGAAAGGAGAGAAAGGAAGTCAGGAGCTTATAGCGAGGATGAGATGTGGGTGCATGGAGGGTTTCAATAGGTTCTGGCTCGATAGGGAAAAGAGGATGTGTGAACTATGTGGGAAGGGGGAGGCAAGAGTGGAGCACTGGTTGGAGGAGTGCGTGGAGGTGGAATCGAGTGGGATAAGCATGGAGGTATTGATGCATGAAAGGGGGGACAAAAGGGCAGCAGCATGGGTGAAGGGAGTATTGGGTAAGATGGAGAAGAAGAGAAGGAAGGAGGAAGAGGAATGGAGAAGGAAAGATTGTAAATAGAGGAGGAAGTAAATATAAGTAATTGTAAATATTGTAAATAGTAGATAAGTATTAGGTATTAGTCGCGGAGGCAGAGTTTGGTAATGCGAGGCAAGCAAGAAAGTAGGGACATGCGAGCGAGGCGAGGCGAAGCGAGGAAGGCAATGCGATAAGAGCGAGCGGCGTTAGATATAAGGTGTGGAAGGATGTTAGTTTTAAGGCTTAGTTGTAAGAAAATTCTGTAAATAAATGGAAGTGTAAGCAAGTCAATTTTTTAAGGCCAGCAGGCTAAAAAATAAACGTTTATCTATCTGTATACAAGAGTGAATTGCTCATATGGTAAGTATCACCTGCCTTAAAGCAAAAACTGCCCTAGTTTTCTAAAAAAATACCCAAATTTTTCGTAATCAGGGGCCTTCATTAAATCTATTTAAAATAGGTTATCTGTATAGTAATATACTATATTTAAATAATAATAATATTAATTCAATTTATTCAATATTATGAATTTTTGTATATGTATAAAAGAATCACTCTTAGAACGCAGTTTTAATTAGTTGAGAATTTAAAAGACATTCGCTTATTTCTATTCATTATGGTTTAATGGCGAGGATATCTGAAGGTACCAATTTATGCTCTGTCGCATCAAGCATTGCGATAACTTTGTACTGACATGTGTCATGATGTAAATAAGTCATAGCACAGTTTTCTACTAGGAATCGTACTTGTTAATAAATGCACCACCTTAACGACAGAAAAGAAAGGGAAGATATTATCAGATTTACGCCGGCTTATCTTTAAAACCATTATAATTAACGAAAGAAATAGCAGAAATTGAAAGCGCTATTTGAGATAATTATTATGGTCAGCAAGGTAAAACAAATGTGATCGAGAATCCCTGTAAAATTATGGCCTGTGGTTGATACTGAAAAAGAAGTTGATACTGAAAATTTGCTACCAGGAAAGAAAAGAAAGAGGGACGAAAATACGACAAGAGTTCAAACTTCTGTTATTTTTGCAAGTGTGCCGCCATCTACTGGATCTCGGAACCATTAAGTCTCCCAACAGAGGCTCTCACCATAGAGGGAACCTTCCCTCTACGGCCTCTACGCTCTCACCAGGGGTATGTCACGCCAGCCATTCCAGTCCATAGGAAGTTGGTTCCCAGCGTAACTCAGCGGAGAAACAGCGAAACTGTGGCGCTGATCGCCTTTCGCCAAAATGTTGTGTTTGAATTTTGACAAAAGACTCATAAGTGTCAAAATAACCAAAATGGACGTGTAAACATCCGATGTCAAAATATAACCTTTGAAATCTCTTCACGCGTAACCCGCCTAACGTAACAATTTTATAAAAAGTTTTAGAATTTTTCCTTTTTTTTTTGGTAAATTCCCTCTGTTGGACGTCGGTATTTTACTAGTTTACGTGTTATTTTACGAGTTTAGGTATACATAATCACAGTGTATAATATAAATATAAAGTTAACAGAAGTATCAAATATTATTATCATAAATTACACCTTCTTTTAAACGTAACTTATATATGTTTAATTCATAACTAAAAAATCAGATGTTTATATCGCATTAATATTTTATAAATGTGAATATAATCGAAAAAATTCATAAATTCTAATATTTCATTTAAATTTAAACAAGATAATTGGGCGAAAGGCGATCAGCGCTGCAGTTTCGCATTTTTCCCGCTGAGTCAAATTGGGAACTATAATAATAATAATCGTGTCATGCCCCTGGCTCTCACCTACCTGGAAAATTTTCCTAATGGTCCTCAGTACAAAAAGGTCTTTAGCGACCAGCCCCCGCGCGAAATGACCGTTGAAAAACCAGCGGTCATTTTCAACGGTAGCCCAACGGTCCCTCCCAACGTTCTTTCAACGGTTTCCGAACGGTGCATTTTCGTAAGGGCGCCCCTGAATGAAGTCGATGCAAATTTATTTCTGTTAATTGTTACATGAAAAATACATTTTTTTCGAAAAAAGCGAACTGTACCGCGAGTCTTTATACTCTTTAGAATATGTATACAAAAAATCAGACAAAATGGCTTCACCGTTTGGCCTGAATCTGACTTTTGCGATTTACACTCGATTTCCAGGGCCCTTAATAACTTCTTAAATATCAATCCGATTAGGCTGAAATCTTCCAGAAAACTTCTTTATACTGTATGAGCCGAGCATCAAAAAATTAAATAAAATCTTTTTTAAATAAATTTTTTAATTCGTTTTGCTCGATCAGTCGAAGGACTAAAAAAGCTACAACTTTTTGTCTAAGGGGAAATAAATGCGCAATGAAATTCTACATCTAGATAGTCTTCAAAAATTAAAATTCGTAAATATTTTTGAAAGCCTCCAGGGCTCGAAAGCAAATGCAAATGCGTAGATGCGTTCCATGTGATAACATAGGACCGAGCATAGCTCCATCCTATGTTAAAACATTGCCTTTATAACTGAAGCCAAGCCAGTGGTGATCGTAGATGAGCTCAACGTTACTGTACCTCCTTTTTAATATAGGAATGTTATCACCACAATTACGCATTATTAATAATAATCGCTTCACAAGTAATTCACACACAATTGTTGCCAAAGAAAACTTTTACAACAGCAGGAAGGAGGCTGAAGTGTTCTCTTGTGCTTGCAACGTATTTTCCTACGCATTAAATGTCAGCATTGAAACCCAGCCCTAAGCGCAGATTCTAAATATCTTTAGCCGTCACAGTACAATATCGTCGACCTAGCACTTTTAATAGTCTAGTTTTCGATTCATTCACTGCCATTATAATAATTAACACTATCATTCTTGACATAACTTTCACTAATTACGCTGCCTCTATACGGTTCCTAATTAACGTAATTCATTATTTCATCTTAGAGTCATATATTACTCTTTACACTTGTTGATGTCAATAACTACCAACATTCGAGCTAGAAGTGAATCTAGATCATTTTATTCAGGCAAATTGTCATTAATTTTAGTTCGGTTAAAGCAGCCATATTTTTGGGTTAGTAAATCTCACTTGCGATGAAAACTGACATTTAAGCCTCAAAATGCCAGTTATATGCCCCTGGGGGCCAGGGGTGCCAAGGGTATTCCTTTGAGGCCGAAAAAGTTTGCAGATTCAGTACAGTTAAGCGTTCGAGCAGCTCCTTGCTCACCTGGCCAGCGATGATTGCCAAGCGACCAAGAGCCCATCACGTGGAGGTGGCTGCACCTAGGGCTTCTCCCCCCAGCGCTACCCAACCGACAAATTGGAATATTTATTGAAATTTTAGCAGAGCTTGCCTAGAAAGTAAAGTTGATCTTATGATGCCATCCCTAGCGTAACTGCCGCATACTCGGAAGGCTGCTTCAGTGACCAACTTCACTGTCCGTTCTACTGCGAGCGTGCGACACGAAAAGACGGTGAATGACCATTAATAGCACAGTGTTGTAAAGAAGTGAAAAATCGTCAATGAACTCTTTGTTTGATACCGTCCTTAGAATTGGTATAGAAACATTAGTGCTTTCACAAAGAACCATTTCTGCGTAATCATTCCCCTCAAAATTCAGCCTGGGAATAATATTATATCGAGTGGAGTGATGAAGATTCCTTGCCTTGTCTTTTCAAGCACTAAGAATCTTATTTAGTGCATTTTGGCGGACAGCAAGTTGACAATCAGTCATCATGGCGAGAAGAAAATTTTCTGGGGGTGCGAAGAACGCATTCGTGTGAATTAATGAACGACAACCTGGTATTTCCTTGGTATGTGTGTAGACCTATGAATGGTCTCAAAGACGTGACGAGGACCATCAGCAATAGAAGGCTATGTCCAGATCCTGTATTGCATCACCACATAGACTGTAAGTATGAATGTCACTATTTCTATCAATTTCTTGGTTGGTTTCTTAGTTGCAATGTATAATTTTAGAGTTCTGTTTGCACTTGTCAACCAGCGATATCTGGAACAAGTACTTCAGGTAATTAATGAGTTTTCTTAGCTCTTCTGGACTGTCATAAGTTAAGTCACATTTTATTGGATTAAATTACGCCCCTGGAAGGTTTTCACATTTAGGAAGTTTTGAATCTATGTACTAAAAAATAGCCGTGGTCTCATCACGTGCAGAGCCAGAGGATGGTGTGACGTGACCAACGTACTGAGTTAGCTTCAGCTACAAGTGATAAGTGCTCTTCTCTAACGATGCCTGTGTGAGTTTTAGTATCATCATTTCGACTATCAATGTATAGGCTTTTAATTGGATCATCATCTGTAGAACTTTGTTTGATATTCCGCGCAACTTTAAGTTTCTCACGCCTTATTTTGCTCTTGTCCACAATCAAAGCAGATATTATGTCGCTAGATTGCTCATGAGATATAATTACAGCTTTTGAAGCTGCGTGAATCACAGTTGTTGATGTTATATGTGCCGCAGCCCTCTTGCTGACATTGTATCTCTGAGCAATCACAGCAGTTTCAGTCATGTTCAGTTTCGGCTTTGATGT
>CAKNYM010050068.1:2765-45571 GCA_932195095.1 Andricus curvator
CAAATTTCAACAACAACAAAATATTTATAATCATTGACAATCATCATTGATTTTCATAATCGTAAATAAGTAATAATTATCTTCATCGAAAATCGTCATTAATTGTCATCATCGACAATCATCATTGATTATCATCATCGACAATCATCATAAACCGTTTGTATTTTTCAGAATTTGAACTTTTTTAGGAACTAAAATTTCGGAAAAAAAATAATCATCATCATCGACAATCATAATTGATTGTTGTCATCGACGAGAATTATAATTAACCGCATAACATTTCTCCGATTAAAAAAATTGTTTGCAACTAAAGTTTCAAAATAAAAATAAAATAACATGGAACGCAAAAACGGCTTTTTTAATAATAAAAAATGTTTACAGTGATAATAATAAAAATTTGTAATCTTCAGTATTTAATCTTTTTCAATATTTAATTATGTACAAGTTAAAAAACCGAATTTACATAAATTTAATATTCATGAAGACTTGGACAGATTACTGCCCTATAGCTGCCGACGAAAAATAAAATAAAAATCCTGGAGGAAAACAACGTAAGGAAGGAAAAAGTTTGACCTTCGTTCGTTGAAAACAAAGAGATTGCCTGGTCGCCGAAAACTCAATTTGGATTTTGCAAATTTTCAAGAAACTAATAATTTTTTTTTCTTTTGGGAAGAAGTGAATAATAGATAAATAAATGAAAAATATATAAAAAATAATAGATAAATAAGTGAAAATTAATAATAATAATAAATTTCATAACTAAAATAAAGAAAAACAAAAATTAAAAAAAAAAAATATGCAGTTAGCCGAAAAGAAATGTTTAATTACTGTTAGCAATTTCAATATATATTCGAAATTTGAAAAAAAAAATTCCACTGTTTTTCAATATCCTTCATAAAAGATTGCCCAAATTCATAGTGGGTCATTTGACATAAAATTTTGCTATAAATTTGTCCACGATTTTACGCATCATAAGAAAACAAATGGTTTTTAAAAACACGACATTTTTATGAATAATATTTTTTTATTATATTTTGTTAGTAGGAAATATTTTTTCATTTATAAGTTAAGTAACGGCCCTTTTAAAATTTCATATGTCAATAAAAAATCATGTACTGAATGGCAATAAAGTACAAGCTTTTTATTGTTATTACATTTTTACTCCTGAAATGTTTTATTTTTTTTTTTTAGATCATAAATTGTTACACACAGCGAGGGCTTGAAAGTAATTAGGCGTTATTTTACAATAATTCTTTTTTTTTATTGAAAGTTCTTGATTGAAAAAAGTTTTCTAAGAGTTCAGTTTTTAAGATGTCAGAAGAAGTTCGTAAACAGACATTTTCCAAATTAAAAAAATTCAGGCTAAAATTTAAGAATTTTAAATTAGAATTAAATCAAATTCAACGACAAACAAAAAATTTCTTGAAATTTTTTTTTTTTCTTTGGACAAAAATAAAAAAGAGGAAAGAAAAATGAGATGGTAACCAACCGAAACGTTGTTAAATATTATGAATGTTTCTGTATTGTGATTTGACAATTGGAGAAATGAAAAAGACGAAAGAAATTAAAAAAAAGAGAAGGAAGGGGATTTGGTTGGTTGCCTTCTCATTTTTTTTCCTCTTTTTTATTTTTGTACAATGAATTTTTTTTTTTAAGAAAATTTTTTTTTTTTAATTATAGTAGGAGTATTTTATGGTCGTTTTGATTATAAGAAAAAAAAACTATAGAGTTTCATAAAATCTTTATGAAAAAATAAAAATTTCAATCGCTTTTGGCCTATTTGAGATATAAAAATTTTCTTTCCAGATTATGGTGGTTTTTTTACTGTCTTTTTTCGAAATCTGTTAAAAACTTTGAAAAAGGTTCAAAAGAAACAAAATGGCATCGATTTTTTTAAAACCCGCCTTTTTGTCTAATTTTTTTGCTAAATTTGCACTTTCATAAGAAATAAGCATTTTTGTATTTTTCGTAAAACCAACAACAGATGTGAAAAAATCATTAAAAATTTTTTCTAGTGCCGCTCGCGACGGTCGTGTTCTTTTTTAAAAATTCATTTTTATATTCGCTTTTTTGCCTGAAAATTTAACTATTGAATTTTTTGTTCGCAAATTATTTTTTTTGGTTGAAAATTCAACACTTGTATTGAAAACTTTTTTTTAAGTTCAAAATTAAACTTTTTTGTAAAAAATTTGTTTTTTTTTTTATCAAAATTTCATCAATCTGGTTCCTTTTTTTCTTTCTTGACTGAAAAATAGTTTTTTGTTGGAGATTCAACTGTTGTATTGAAAAATTAGTCTTTTTGGTTTCAACCTTGATCTCTTATGAGTCGTAATTTCATTTTTTTTTTAAATTTTAAATGCAACTGGTTAGTTGAAAATTCATTTTTTTTTTCGTTCAGGATTTGAAAAGATTGATGAAAATTCGCTTCTGGTTAAAATATCAATTGTACATTTTTCGTTGAGAATTCATCTTTTTTGGTTGAAAATTTAACTACTTGGCAGCAAGTTGAAATATTTTATTAAAAGTAGATTTTTCTTTGGTTGAAGATTTATCATTTGAGTGAAAACATTTTTTTTTTTTTTTGAAAATTAATTTTGTTAATTGAACTATTTTTAATTAAAATTAAAATCTCTTTTGGTTGAAAACTCCACTACTAGGTTGAAAATTCATATTTTTGGTTAAACTGCTTTGTTAAAAATTCATTTTTATGGCTGAAGATTCAAAATTTTACTTGAAAATTCTTCTCATTTGTTCAAAAATTGATTTTTTTTTAATTAATGTTTGTGACTAAAAATATGAATATCTATTCCATTTTTGACTGAAAATTTATAATTCATTGTTTAAAATTCAACTGTTTTGTTGATAATTCATTTTTATGGATAAAGATTCAAAATTTTACTTGAAAATTCATCTCATTTGTTCAAAAATTGATTTTTTCTTAAAATAATTTTTCTAACTAAAACTATAAATATGTATTCCATTTTTGACTGACAATTTATATTTCATAGTTGAAGATTCTTCTTTTTTGTAGAAAATTAATCTTCTTCGATAAAAATTCATATTTTTGGTTTATCAAAATTTATTTATTTTTGTTGAAAATTTAAAATTTTAGTTGAAAATTCATCTTTTTGTTTAAAAATTTATTTGTGTCAGTTGAGGATTCAAATATTTTTTTTTAAATTCTTTTTTTTTTTTTTTGAAAATTAATTTATTTACTATTTCATTTTTGTTAAAAATTATTCCTTTCTCGTTAGAAATTCATCTGTTTGATTTAAAAAATGATCTGTTTCGGCTGAGAATTGCTCTAATTTGTCAAAAATGCTTTTTTTTTTGTTAAAAATTAATTTTTTGAACTTAAAATTTAACTATTCCTTTTTTTTTTGTTAAAAATTTATCGTTTTATTTGAATACTGATTTATCTGTTTAAAAATTTATCTGTTTTTGTTGATGATTCAAATATTTGGTTGAAATTCATTTTTTTCTTAATTAATTTTTTCTGTCCGAAAATTTAACTATTCCATTTTCGACTGAGAATTGATCTTTACAGTTTAGAATACATGTATTTTGTTGAAAATTTTCTTGCCTGGTTGAAAATTCATCTTTTTGGTTAAAATACTTTGATCCAAATTTTTGTATATTTTTTGATGAAAATTCATCTTTTTGTTAAAAAATTTATTTTTTTTGGTTAAGGATTCAAATATTTTGTTAACAATTTTGTTGTTGTTGAAAATTAATTCTTTTACTATTTTATTTTTGTTAAAAATTATTTTTTTCTCGTTGAAAATTCATCTTTTTGTTTCAAAAAATTATCTGTTTTGGTTGAGGATTGAACTACTTTGTCGAAAATTCTTTTTCTTTTGTTAAAAATTAATTTTTTGAACTGAAAATTTAACTATTCCATTTTTTTGTTAAAAAATTATCCTTTTATTTTAATGCTGATTTATCTGTTTGAAGATTTATCTCTTTTTGTTGAGGATTCAAATATTTTGTTGAAATCCATTTTTTTGTTAATTAATTTTTTTTCGTCCGAAAATTTAACTATTCCATTTTTGACTGAGAATTGATCTTTACAGTTTAGAATACATGTATTTTGTTGAAAATTTTCTTGCCTGGTTGAAAATTCATCTTTTTGGTTCAAATACTTTGATCCAAATTTTTGTATATTTTTTGTTGAAAATTCATCTTTTTGTTAAAAAATTGATTTTTTTTGGTTAAGGATTCAAATATTTTGTTAACAATCGAAAATTCTTTTTCTTTTGTTAAAAATTAATTTTTTTAACTGAAAATTCAACTATTCCATTTTTTTTTGTAAATTTATGTTTTCAATTGAATATTCATCCATCTATTTAAAATTTTATCTGTTTTGTTTGAGGATTCAAATATTTTGTTGAAATTCTTTTTTTTTTTAAATTAATTTTTTTGTCCGAAAATGTAGCTATTCCATTTTTGATTGAGAATAATCTTTTCGGTTGAACTTCTTTATTGAAAATTAATTTTTTTTAATTCAAAATTTCAGTTGAAAATTCATCTTCTTGTTGCAAAATGGTTTTTTTTTTTTAATGGAAAGTTAATCTTCCTCGTTGAAAATTTATCTCTTGACAAAAAATGCATAAGTTTTGTGGAAAATTCAACTATTAAATTGAAAGTTGAACTGCTTTCTTAAGAAATTTTTTTCAGTGTAATTGAAAACACTTTTATTGTTCAAAATTTTACTATTTTTTCAAAATTTTTTGTTGCTTAGAATTAATTTTTTCAACTTCAACTATTCAATTTTTTGTCGGAAATCTCTTTTTTTTGTAGAAAATTCATCTTTTAGGTTGAAAATGCAACTATTAGGTTAAAAATGCATTTTTTTGTTTGAAATAATTTTCAACAATTTTACTGAAAATTCGTTTTTTGTGTAGAAAATTAATTTTTTTTTAACTGAAAATTTAACTATTCTATATTTAGTTTAAAATTTATCTTTTTCAGTTGAAAATTCAGCTATTTGGTTGAAAATTTATGAATTTTTTTAAAACTATTTCAACAAAATTTTGTTGAAAATTCATTTCATTTGCGGAAAATTTAACCATAAGTTTTAAATTCCTTTGAAAATTCAAAATTTGGTTGGAAATTAATCGTTTGTTGAAAATTCATCTATTTTGATGAAGATTTTTTTTTGTAGAAAATTCTTCTTTTGTTTGAAGATTTATTATTTAATTTTGAAATTAATTTCTTTGCTTGAAAATTTACTTATTTTGTTGAAAATTCGATTTTTTTGTCAAAATTTATTTTTTAGAGTAAGTTTTGGTTTTTAAAAATAATCATTCCAATTTAAGTAATAAAATGAAAATACTGAAAAATGGTAATATATCACGTATTTTAAAAAGAAAACTTTTGATTGGTATTTGACAATAAAGTTACTTTTGCTCATGCCAAATACAAATTTTAATTCTGCTGAATATTTCTGGCTTCGATTGAATAATAAAATTTTACATTAGTGAAAAAAAAAATATGAAAAAAAATAAATTTATTAAAAATTTTTAAAAAATCTTGATGAAATACAATTTTTTTCAAAACAAGCTTTCATTAAAATACACTAAGAAGTAAAACAAACAATTTTCTCTGAAAAGAGAGCTTGCAATAATACTATTATATTAAAAGCTTGTTTAAAAATATATTTTTTCTTACTTATATATTTTATTAATATTTAAGAATTTTAAATTATATTAAAATCAAATTCAAAATTTGATTTAACGTCCAATACTCCAGTTATTGTATAGAATTACTGAAAATAAAAACAAGAATCCAACGACCTATTGTAATTAAAAAAAAAAATTTCTTGAAAAAAAAAATTTTTTCTTTTATTCGGACAAAAATAAAAAAGAGGAAAGAGAAATGAGAAGGGGGAGAAGGCCTTCCTCGTTTTTCTTTTCTATTTTTTATTTTTATCCAAGGAAAGAAATTTTTTTTTTTTAATTTTTTTTTTTTTAATTACAATAGGAGCATTTTATGGTGGTTGTCCAAATGTGGTGGTTGGATTATTATTATTATTTTTTTTTCAGGAATTCTATACATTACATATTTTATTTTCTGCTTGTCTGTTGATTGACGGAATTATCCTGATAGATTTCTTCAATTACTTTGCAATTTTAGTTCAAGGTATATAAGTCAAAATGATTTACGAGCACTGTTGATAAAGTCTCGAGAAAATCCGCGTGGGTGGCATATATTCTCGTTCTTAGTGATAAATATTTACTCAATTCCCTTAAATAGAGAAATTGAATTATGATAGTAAAACTCAAGGGAGACCACTTTGCTTCAAGATATTTTTATCAGAAAATTTTTTGAGAGTTAGAATACAAAATAGATGATGGGATATTAGGGCGTATTGAAAATGAGAGTTAAAAATAGAAGCGAATTTAACAATTTTCTTGAAAAGACATCATTTTTTTTTGCAAATTCAATTGTTTTTTTGAAAATTCGTCTTTTTGGGATGAAAATTCAACTCTTTTCGTATAATATTAACCTTTTGTTTGAAATTCATATTTTGTTGCTGACAAGTCAACTGGAATCTTTTTTGGATTAAAAATATTTTTGCTGAAGATTTGTTTTTTTAATTTAAAAGTTCATCTTTTTTTAGTGGAAAAAAAAATATAAAAAAATATTATGAAAAACATATTGCATGTTTCTTGTACAAAAATTCACCTGTTTTGTTGAAAATTCCACAATTTCCTAGAAAATTTACTTTTTGCTCAAAATTTGTATTTTTCTGTAGAAAAGTCTATTGAAATCCTTTTGGATGAAAATTCAACTATTTTTTTGAAAATTTTTTTTTTTTTTTTTAAATAAAAATGCATCGTTTTTAAGAGAAATTTGATCTTTCTTGGATAAAAATGCAACTGTTTCGTTAAAAATTCAACAATTTTGTTGAAAAGTAATCCTTTTGGTTGAAAATTTTACTGTTTTGTTGACAATTTAACTATTTTGTAGAAAAGTCACTTTTTGGTTAAATTTAATATTTTAGTGTTGAAAAGAGAACTGAAATCTTTTCTGGATAAAAATTCAACAATTTAAAAAAAAAAAAAAAATTTCAAATTAAATAATTCATCTGTTTTAAGATGTATTTCATCTTCCTTGGATAAAAATGCAACTGTTTGGTTTAAAATTCAACAATTTTGTTGAAAAGTTATACTTTTGGTTAAAAATTCTAATGTTTTGTTGAAAATTTAACAATTTTGTAGAAAATTTGCTTTTTGGTTAAATTTAAAGTTTTGGTGTTGAAAAGAGAACTGAAATCTTTTCTGGATGAAAATTCAACTATTTTTTTGAAATTTTTTTTTTCCAAATTTAATTTTTAAGACAAGTTTTATCTTTCTTGGATGAAAATCCAAGTTTTTGGTTTAAAATTCAACAATTTTGTGGAAAAGTCATACTTTGTGGTTGAAAATTCTGCTGTTTTGTTGAAAATTTAACTATTTTGTAAAAAATTTACTTTCTGTTGACATTTAATATTTTGGTGTTGAAAAGAGAACTGAAATATTTTCTGGATGAAAATTCAACTATTTAAAAATTTTTTGTTTTAAATCAAAAATTCATCTGCTTTAAGAGAAATTTCATCTTTCTTGAATAAAACTGCAACTGTTTGGTTTAAAATTCAACAATTTTGTTGAAAAGTCAATTTTTGGTTAAATTAAATATTTTAGTGTTGAAAAGAGAACCGAAATATTTTCTGGATAAAAATTCAACAATTTAAAAAAAAAATTTTTTTTTCAAATTAAATAATTCATCTGTTTTAAGATGTATTTCATCTTTCTTGGATAAAAAAACAACTGTTTGGCTTAAAATTCAACAATTTTGTTAAAAAGTTATACTCTTGGTTAAAAATTCCACTCTTTTGTTGAAAATTTAACAATTTTGTAGAAAATTTACTTTTTGGTTACATTTAATATTTTGGTGTTGAAAAGAGAACTAAAATCTTTTCTGAATGAAAATTCAACTATTTTTTTGATTGAAGGCTTCTTGGTTAAAAATTTAACTGTTTAGTGGAAAAGTCTTTTTTTTTAGTTTAAAATTAATTTTTTAACTGAAAATGTAACTTTTCCATTTTTTTTAATTGATCTTTTTTAGTTGAAAATGCTCCTTTTTTGGCAAAAAAAAAAAATAATTTTCTTCGTTTGAAATTTCATTTTTGTTGGCTAAAAATGCATCAGTTTAGTGGAAAAATAATTTTTTGTTGAAGTCATAATTTTTGTTTGTAAATTCAATTTTTGTAGAGAAAATGCGTCTTTTGGCTTGAAGGTTCAACAATTTAGGTAAAATTTTATTTTTTATTGAAAAATCTTTATTTGTTGAAAATTCGTCTTTTTGGTATCAAAAATATTTTTTTTTGTATAAATTTCATGTTTTTTGATTGAAATATAAACTATGCCACTTTTTCTTGGGAATTTATATTTTTAGGTTGAAAATTCAAATGTTATGTTAAAAATTTAAATATTCTGTTGAAAATTCAAGTATTTTGTTGAACAGCCATGTTTTATAGTAGAAAAGACATTTTTTGTTTAAAATAGATTAATAAATTTGAAAATTTTAAATTTTTATCTGAAATACTGGTTTGTTCCGTTTATAAAAGATTCTATGTTAAAATTATTTCAAGATTAAAATGCTGGTATTTGAATATTAATGAACAATAAAAATAAAAAATTAGAAAAGGAAAAATAAGGGAATTTTGAAAATGAAGTTCTCGGACACCTATAATCCGTTACGTAATTTAAGTACGGCCCCTTATTTATTTTTAAATTTTTTTATTAACAACCTATTTAAGTAATATATCAATATTATCGAAATTGGTTAGATTTTTAATTATTAATTCATGAGTATTTTTATTTCAATTTATTATTTATAGTCACTTGGGTAAATATAGATTCAACCACTTAATAATGCAAATTGAATAATTAATTTAGCGATATTCTGAGCCAACTTCTAAATTTTATATATAAAAAAAATAGAAATTCAGACATTTTATTATTTTGCAATATTTTTATTTTGCCAAAATTATGGTCTAAATAATTGTAAATAATTTCACCAGCCGCCATCCATGATTTTTTCAAAATTTTGGACATCGCTTACTATTGCATAGTTTTCTTTGAAAAATGGGAAAATTATTCAATTAATTAATCAATTATTAAATTAAATTTGAAACGCTTTAAAATCTTAATATTTAAAAAAATGGAAATTTAAAAAAAAAATTCAAACAAAGAAAATTAATTTTGAATAAAATAATTCAATTTTCAACTGAAGAGATAAAATTTCAACTATTTGAAATTTTGAATTTAATTGAAAAATAAAAAATATTTTTATTTTGTATTAGAAAAAGCTGAATTCAATCAAGAAGACAAATTTAGAAAAACAACAATGTATTTTTCAACAAAGATTCTTTAATCCAGAAAGAAAAAAATTTTGAACAAATTATCGAATTTTTAACACAAAACATTGAATTTTTAACCAAACAGTTGATTTCGAAACCAAAAAAGATTTTTAGGTCAAAATGGGAGACATATTTTAAATAAATTGTTAAATTTTCAAGCCAAAAAGACGAATTGTTTACGAATCAGTTGAATTTTCAACCCCAAAATATGAATTTAAAACACAAGTTTATTTTTAACAATTTTTATGAATTTTTAACCCTATAGTTCAATTTACAACTATAAAACAGGAATTCTCAACAAAAAATTTAATAGTTGATGTTTCAACTAAAAAAATTTTGATTTCAAATCAAAACAGTAGAATTCAACAACATAGAGAAATTTTGGATAAAAAAGTTCATTGTTAACCAATTAGTTGAATTATGTACCAAAATATTTGAACTCTTAACCTAAAACCGATAAATTTTCAGTTGAAAAAATTAATTTTTAATTAAAAACAAAAATTTCAACCAGTATGATTTTACCAAAAAAATTTTTTTTTCTAACAAAATAGGTGAATCCTCAAACAAATAGATGAATTTTCAACATAACTGATGAATTTTCTTGTCAAAAAGATGAGTCTTCCACCAATCAGAGAAATATTTTACCAAAAAAGACGAATTCAAATAAACAGTTAAAGATTTACCCAGATGGTTGATTTTTCTAAAAAAAATAGTTTACTTTTCAAGAAAAAAAGTTAATTTACAACCAAAAAATTGAATTTTCAATGATGAATTGAAAAAAATTAATTTTCAAGAAAAGAGTTCAACATCAAACCAAATAGTTGAAATTTCAACCAATAACGTGATTTTTTAACCAAGAAGATTAATTTTTTGCCAAAAAAAAACCGGATTTTAAACAAAATACATAAATAAAAGATAAGTTTTCAACCTCAAATGAAATAATAAAATTTGCAGTTAAAAAAATTAATTTTTAACGAAAAATGAAACGAATTTTGAACAAAATTGTTAAATTTTCAACTAAGGAGATGAATCTTCTACTAAAAAAATGAATGTCACAAAACTCTAAGAATTTGTTGTAAATTATAGACTAAATTTTATTTAATAGGTATGACGTGTATCGAACAATTTCAATAATATAATTAATTGTTAAACAAATTTCGGTTTGCTATTTACTGTATCCTAATCAGCAGATCTTTACAGATCATTGTCATTGGTTCCAATGCTGGAAGGATATTGAAACTAACCCTAACAATTTTATTATTAAAATTAACAAGTATTGAAACCCTTGGAATTAAAATTTTTTTACCCAATACGAACACAAATTTGTTTTTAAGGCTTCAGAGGCCTTTGAATGAGAAGTAATTTGCAAGAAGTGGTTCACGTGAGATATAAGTGTCTGATGGAGATTCACAATCAACCATTGCATAAGACTCGAGATAGAGAACTTCATCATTCCCATTCATATTAATAATTTAAATTATCTAAATTTTCATAATTTAAGGAAATTTTGGGATCATTCAAGTGAGGTTTGTATGAATGTACAGCATTTGTTTTTATTAAAAAGGCGTTACTACATAATCAGTCGGACCATTGCTCGAACTAAATCAAAATCTCAGAGTAAGTTAAAAATTTATTCGCTCAGCAAGGTCTCCATCGATTGGTACGGACTAGAAAGCTGTTACGAAATTAATGTTCTTTTGATTGAAAAGTTTTTCAAGTTTGTAAGTCTCCTATTTCATAAGAAGATTATCATAAAATCTGAGAAGCGTAATTTTTTATTCAAACATTCAGACAGGATCGACACGTTGATAAAGGTCCACAGAAGATGCCGAAACGTTCATTAACTTTAATAATAAACTACTTCAAAAGTATGACTGAATATAATTTCTTTTATTAATTGAAAAAAATTTCCAACACCAAATAGTATGATAAATCCTTTCTTGATGATTTCTGAATAATTCGAGAAAAGCTGTATCACAAAAAATACCCAAGTATCAAATTAAGGAAGGAAAATAAATCATAATGTTTTACAATGGATGGATTTCTTTTGTTACACAATGTTATAGTCAACTGTTCACGCCAGAGACAGTCAAAAATTGGTAGGTATTCATTTGTCCAAAATTTCTTTGTTCCGAAATATAATTTTTTCCAAACAGTACCAAACCATTGCTAGATTGTTAATGAATGCACAAAGACACCTAGATGGTCTAGAAATTTGAGTCTGTTTTATTACCTTTGGCAACGTTCTGCTACTCTTTGGGAAAAATGATATTTGGGAAAAATGAAATTTTTGACAAAACCTACTAATTTTGCTTTTATCTCTGATGTAAATAGTTGACAACAACATTATATAACAAATGAAAACTACCGATTGGACAAAGTTTTAATGTGATTTTCGTGCTCAATTTCATACTAGGGCAGTTTGGTGCTAAAACATCGGTTTATGAACTATGATAATCAACTCATTAGAATGTATGACTACATTCAATTTCTTTTATCCGTTAGAGAAATTAAAAAAAAACATGATAAATCCATTCGAGATGATTCCTACATAATTAGACGAATTCTATATCAGCCCAAGTTTCAAATTAAGCAATAAAATCACTTCAAACGTTGAACAATAGGTAGGTTTCTTTTGTTACATAATGCTTCGTCAACTGTTTATACCAGAGATAGGAGAAAAATTGGTAGGCTTTGTTTGAAATTCCTTTGTTCTCGAATATCCTGTTCCACAAACAGTGCCAGAACATTACTAAATTGGTAATAAAGCATACCAACATTTCTATATTAATTATGTATCTTCCTATGTTTCTTTGCCAATCTAGTGACGTTCTGATATTTTTTGGAACAATGTAATTTTGGGCAAATGAATACCTAAGAAACTTTCTTCTATCTCTGGTATAAACAGATGACAACATTATGTAAAAAAATAAAATTGTTAAGCAAGAAAATCACATCAAAACGTATATCAATAATGTTGTTGTTATTTATATCAATAACGTTACATAATGTTGTTGTCAACTATTTACAACAGAGATAGAAGAAAAATTGGTAGGCTTTGTCCAAAATTTCATTGTACCCAAATATAATTTGTCTTAAACAATACTAGAGCATTAATAGATTGGCAATGGAACAAATAAAGACACCTAGATAGTCTAGAAATTTTGGTACGCTTCATTACCAAAATTTGGCAATGTTCTGGTATTGTTTGGGAAAAGTGCAGTTTTGGACAAAATCTACTAATTTTTCTTTTATCTCTGATGTAAATAATTGTCAGGAACATTATATAACAAATGAAAACTACCGATTGGATAAAGTTTTCATGTGATTCTCTTGCTCAATTCGATACTTGGGCAGTTTGGTGCCGATACATCGGTTTATTAGCTATGATAATCAACTAATTACGATGTATCACTGAATAACATTTCTTTCCTTCATTAGAGAAATTTCACAAAAAAAAAAACATGATGAATCCATTCGAGATGATTAATAATTAGAATAATTCAATAATTAGAATAATTAGACAAATGCTGCACCAGACCAAGTGAAAAATGAAGCAAAAAAATCGCATCAAAACGTTGAACAATGGGTAGTTTTCTTTTATCATATAATATTGTTGTCAGCTGATAAACAAGACATAAAAGATAAACTAGTAGGTATACATTTGTCCACAATTTCTTTGTTCCGGAATATAAATTTTCCAAAACAATACCGAACCATTACTAGATTATCAATGAATACACAAAGACACCTAGATAGTCTAGAAATTTTAGTATGCTTTATTACCAAATTTGGCAACGTTCTGCTAATCTTTGGGGAAAATGATATTTGGGGACAATGAAATGTTGGATAAGACCTACTAATTTTTCTCTTATCTCTGACGTAAATAGCTGACAACAACATTATATAACAAATGAAAACTACCGATTGGACAAAGTTTTAATGTGATTTTCGTGCTCAATTTGATACTAGGGCAGTTTGGTGCTAAAACATCGGTTTATGAACTATGATAATCAACTCATTAGAATGTATGACTACATTCAATTTCTTTTATCCATTAGAGAAATTAAAAAAAAACATGATAAATCCATTCGAAATGATTCCTACATAATTAGACGAATTCTATATCAGCACAAGTTTCAAATTAAGCAATAAAATCACTTCAAACGTTGAACAATAGGTAGTTTTCTTTTGTTACATAATGCTTCGTCAACTGTTTATACCAGAGATAGGAGAAAAATTGGTAGGCTTTGTTTGAAATTTCTTTGTTCCCAAATATCCTGTTCCACAGACAGTGCCAAAACGTTACTAAATTGGTAATAAAGCATACCAACATTTCTATATTAATTAGGCATCTTTGTATGTTTTTTTGCCAATCTAGTAATGTGATGATATTTTTTGGAAGAAATGATTTAAGTTAAGCAAGAAAATCACATCAAAACGTATATCAATAATGTTGTTGTTTATATCAATAACGTTACATAATGTTGTTGTCAACTATTTACAACAGTTATAGAAGAAAAATTGATAGGCTTTGTCCAATTCCCAAATATAATTGGTCTTAAACAATACCAGAGCATTACTAGATTGGCAATGAAACGTACGAAGACACCTAGACAGTCTATAAATTTTGGTTCGCTTCATTACCAAAATTTGGCAATGGTCTGGTACTGTTTGGGAAAAATGTAATTTTGAACAAAACCTACTAATTTGTCTTTTATCTCTGATGTAAATAGTTGACAGGAACATTATGTTACATAATGTTGTTGTCAACTGTTTACATCAGAGATAAAAGAAAAATTAGTAGGTTTTGTCCAAACTTGTATCGTACCCAAATATCATTGTTCCTAAACAGTACCAGAAAATTACCAAATTTGGTAATAAAGCATACCAAAATTTCTAGACTATTTGAGTATCTTTATATGATAAATTGCCAATCTAGTGATATTCTGGTATTTATTGGAAGAAATGATTTTCGGGAAGAATGAAATTTTTGAAAAAACATACCATCTTCTCTTTTATCTCTGGCCTAACCAGTTGACAATAGCATCATGTAGCAAATAAAAACTGCTGACTGGATGCAAGTTTTATGTGATTTTCTTGCTCAAATTGATACTCCGGAATTTTTGTGTCGAAACGTCGGTTTATGGACTATGATAATAAACTAATTAAAATATATGATCAAATAAAAGTTCTATTCTCAACTAAAGAAATTTTCCAGAAACAAAGAAACATTTTCAGTTTATCAATATAATTTCTGAATAATTACACAAACCCTGTGTCACAAAAAATACCCAAGTACTAAATTGAGCAAGAAAATCGCATAAAAACATTGCGCACTCGGTAGTTTTTATTTGTTACCTAATGTTGCGGTCAACTCTTTTCACCAGAGATGGAAGAAAATTCGATCAGTTTTTGTTTGGGATTTCATTTTTCTCGAATGTAATTACCCAAAGAGTATCAGAACATTACTAAATTGCTAATGATGTATACTAAAGTTTCTAGACTATCTAGGTGTCTTTGTATGTTTCATTGCTAATCTGATAACGTTCTCTACTGTTTGGGAAAAATTGTATTTGGGAACAATGAAATTTTGGACAAATGAATACCTACCAGTTTATCTTTTATGTCTTGTGTATCAGCTGACAACAACATCATATAATAAAAGAAAACTACCCATTGTTCAACGTTTTGATGTGACTTTCTTTGTTTAATGTGTTACTTGGTCTGGTACAGCATTTCTCAAATTATTCTAATTATTAAGGAATCATCTCGAATGGATTCATCATGTTTTTTTTGGAAAATTTCTCCAATGAAGAAAATAAATTTTATTCAGTGATACATTGTAATTAGTTGATTATGATACTTAATAAACCGATGTTTCGGCACCAAACTGCCTAAGTATCACATTAAGCAAGAAAATCACATAAAACCTTCATCCAGTCAGCCGTTTTTACTTGTTACATAATGCTACTGCTTGTCTACTGTCTACTGGTTATGCCAGAGATAAAAGGAAAATTGGCATGTTTTGTCCAAAATTTCATTGTTCCCTAAAATCATTTCTTCCAATAAATACCAGAATATCACTAGATTCGTAATGAATCATATGCAGATACCTAAATAGTCTAGAAATTTTGGTATGCTTTATTACTAAATTTGGTAATTTTCTGGTACTGTTTAGGAACAATGATATTTGGGTACAATGCAATTTTGGACAAGAACTACTAATTTTTCTTTTATCCCTGATGTATACAGTTGACAACAACATTATGTAACAAATGAAAACTACAAATTGGGCAAAGTTTTTATGTGATTTTATTGCTCAACTTGATATTTACGCATTTTGTCTAATACATCATTTGTTTAATCATTCAGGAATCATGTCAAATCGGTGTGACATGTTTGTTCTTGGAAAAGTTCTTTAGTGGTGAAAAGAAATTTTATTCGGTCACATAAACCCTTTATGCATTCAGTAGTTTTTTACATCATGTTATTGTCCATTAGTTACACCATAGATAGTAGAGAAATTGGTATGTTTTGTCAAAAATTTCATTAAACCCAAAGATCATTTTTCCCAAAAAATATCATAACATTACTAGTTTGGCCATCAAAAATACAAAGATCTCTAGATTCTATAGAAATTTTGGTATGCTCATCACTAATTTAGTAATGATCTGATAATATTTTGATCTGATTTTCTTGTTCAATTTCTTTTCTCTAATAGAGACATTTTCCAAATCTATGGCTTATTGTTCCTTTTCAGTAAAATTTGGAAAAATCTTTAAAAACGTATTATTCTTTTTGCACTAGGTTATAGGGCAAGATACTTGTCCATCTATCTTTTCGTGATTAGTAACTAAGCTTCCAAGATACACGAAATCATCAACGTGTTCGATCCTCTCTTTGTCTAAGGCAGTGTTTCAAACACAATAACTTTTGTAAACAATAGAAATTATTTAAAGTGGAAACTCTTCAGGCATTTAGTAACATCTTCCATCCAAAATTTTCACAGGCCCACACAAATGTAATTCAATTGATTCATTTTTCATTCCTGGAGAGGAAAAACTCACAAAAACGAAAAATATGAGCTCCACTATACAAATAATTCATTGTATTGCCATTTATAATTATGTACATCAATATGTGTATTAATATCTGGGAAAATTCTGGATAGAAGATGTTACTGAATTCTTGAAGAGGCTCTACTTCGTGGAGCGAAAGCTTGAACAAGAAATAAAAAGTACAATGAATAGTCTATCAACAAACTTACATCTCTGAAATAATTTGCACCCTGATAAAAAAAAAGAAAAAAAAAAGAAATTAAACTTTGTTAACATTGTCAAACAAAAGGACTTCTTATTGTTTGATATTGATTAATGTTTCCTGATAAGGAGAAGCCTTGCGGCTCTCTTAATGTCGTCTATGTTTGACAATAATGTATCTTTAAAACAGTAAATTTCCGAGATATTATTCATCTGAAGTTGGATAAAAACGTTGCAAACAATTGTCAACTATAATTATCCGACGAAGGATAATTTTTTAATTGTTGTAGTTTTGAATTGTTTGCAGCGCTTTTATACAACTTCAGATAGATGTCATTTCGGGGATTTACTGTGTTGACAAATATTTCCAAAACCAGAAAGTATCAACTAAATTCTACTTTGCTAAACCCTGTATTCGGAAACCTTTCTTATCAGGGGTTGTTGAGAGAATGCACTTATGCATTTTTTTGTCAACTTTATAACATTTTTTTTTCATTTATTGTTATTTGTTGCATTTCATTGACGCTCTTAAAGATTTGTCAAGCTAGTTTTGATCATGAAATGCAACCCCAAATAAATTCCGGACCAGGTTCCCTGCAGAAATTTTGATGCAAATCTCAAAGAAATTTGTTAAAATCATTTTTGCATAGGTCTGGGATTTTTTCTGGCAGTGACCTAAATAGGTCTAAAAAGGGCAATCATTAGTTGTCGACATCGACAACAATCATTAATTATCATCATCGACAATCACTATTGATTACCAACTTTGAAAAACATAATTGATTATTATCATTGACAATCGCCATTCATTATCATCATCGACAATCATCATTAATAGTCATCATCGTCAATCATCATTGATTATTATCATCGAGAATCATAATTGATTATCATCATTGACAATCATAATTCAACTATTATCACCGACAATCATCATTTATTATCTTTATCAACAATTGTCATGAATTATCATCACTGACAATCCTCATTGATTACATAGTTTTGATCATGAAATGCAACCCCAAATAAATTCCGGACCAGGTTTCCTGCAGAAATTTGGATGCAAATCCCAAAGAAATTTGTTAAAATCATTTTCGCCTATGTCTGGGATTGTTTCTGGCAGTGACCTTAATATATCTAAAAAGTGTGATCATTAGTTATCGACAACCATCATTCATTATCATCATCGACAATCATTATTGATTATCAACTTTGAAAAACATCATTGATTATCATCATTGACAATCATCATTCATTATCATCATCGGCAATCATCATTAATAGTCGTCATCCTCAATCATCATTGATTATTATCATCGAGAATCATAATTTATTATCATCATTGACAATCATAATTCAACTATAATCACCGACAATCATCACTAATTATCTTTATCAACAATTGTCAAAAATATCATCACTGACAATCCTGATTGATTACCATCAGCGGTAATCATAATTGAGTATCATATTCGACAATAATAATTGATTATCATCGTCGGCAATCATAAATGATTATCATCGTCGACGATAATCGTCAACAGAATGAATTATTCTGAAATTTAACTTTTTTGGGTTCTAAAATTTCAAAATATAATAAATAATTATTCTCATCGATAATCATGATTGAATATCACCAACGACAATCATCATTGTTTGTCATCAACGACCATCATCATTGATTATCATCATCGATAATAATTATTAAGTATCATCATCGCCAATTATTATTAATTGTCATCATCAAAAATAATCACTGATTATTATCATTGCCAATTAGTATTGCTTGTAATCACGTTTCCATGAACAGAAAGTATCAACTACATTCTACTTTGCTAAATCCTGTATTCGGAAGCCTTTCTTATCAGGGGTTGTTGAGAGAAAGCACTTATGCCTTTTTTGTCAACTTTATAACATTATTTTTAATTTATTGTTATTTATTGCATTTCATTGATGCTCTTAAAGATTTGTTAAGCTAGTTTTGATCATGAAATGCCACCCCAAATGAATTCTGGACCAGGTTTCCTGCAGAAATTTTGATGCGAATCTCAAAGAAATTTGTTAAAATCATTTTTGCCTAGGTTTGGGATTTTTTCCTGCAGTGACCTAAATAGGTCTAAAAAGTGTTCCCAAAAAGCCTTATCTGAGAAGAACTAGAATGGCAGGAAGTTTTTCGTCAACATCTCCAAATCCGCTGTGTGATTTCAGATTCACTGACAGTGCCTTTATGCTTTTCCGGAGGAATAGTGACTCCAGAGATAAGTGACCTTGGAAGCGAGAATTTGACCCAAGGACGAAGGATGGAAGGAAGGGCGTCGAGGTTAACGCGCGAATCGATTTGAAAGAGTCGATAACAGACACAGACTGACCTTGAAATAATAGCACGAGTTTTTGGTGCTAACATTGTTAGTTGCGACGACGCCACGCCACGAATCACTCGAATACTTTTTTTTTTCCTTCCTTTTTCTCTCAATTTTTCCCTTGGTATATAATAATATCTAATGAGCTGATATTTATTTTTAATTATAAATTTTAAATATTGTTTTTGTTTATTTACTTTAGTTCCATTATTTTATTTATTTTTACCTTTTTTGGTATTTTTGTACTTGTTGCATAGGCATGAAATGGTTCTCGTGTGGAGGGATTTTCTAATATTAAAGATTAACTTGAAATGCAAAAAAAATGAATTTTTAACAAAACAGTTCCATTTTTGACCAAAAAAGATGAATTTTTACCAAATAGTTGAATCTTCAACCGAAAAAATGAATTTTCGACAGACAAGTTAATTTTCTAACCAAAAAGATGAACTTTCGATAAAATAGATGATTTTTCTACCAAAAAAGTTCAATTTTTAACTTATAAAAGATCAAAATAAAATACTTAAATTTTCTGATAAAAAATTAATTTGTAACAAAATGGTTTAATTTTCGACAAAAAAGATGAATTTATTAAAGTAGTTTAATTTTAAACCAACAAAGATGCACTTTGAACCAAATGGTCAGATTTTCAAAAAAAATAATTAAAATTTAAGCAAAAACAGCTGAATTTTAAATAAGAATAAAACTTTTAATCAAGAAAGATCAACTTTCTACCAAAATACAAATTTTCAACCAGTTTAATCGAAAAACTTTTTTTTTAAACAAAATAGTTGAATTCTAAACAAAATAGATGAATTTTTAATCAAATAGTTGACTTTTCAACTATAAAAAATATTTTTGAGCCACAAATGGAATCCTTAAATTTTCAGTAGAAAAAATTAATTTTCAAGAAAAGAAAAAACGAATTTTCAACAGTTGAATTTAGAGAAAAAATACGAATGTTATACCCGATAGTTGAAACCAAAACCAAAAAGATTAATTTTCAACAAACAATGTCATTTTCTGAACAAAAAGGCAAATTTTCAATAAAATACATGATGCAATAATTTATAAAATATAAATTTTCAACCAAAAATAAAATACTTACATTTTTTGATAAAAAATTAATTTTCAACAAAACAGTTTAATTTTTGACAAAAAAGATGAATTTATTAAATTAGTTTAATTGTAAACGAACAAAGAAGCACTTCCAACCAAATAGTCCAATTTTCAAACAAAAAAGGTTAAAATTTAAGCAAAAAAAGTTGAATTTTAAACAAGAAAAAAAATATTTTTAATCAAAAAAGATAAATTTTCTACCAAAAGACAAATTTTGAAACAGTTGAATTAAAAAAAAATTGGTTATGAAATAGTTGAATTCTCAACCAAATAGATGAATTTTTAACGAATGGTCGAATTTTCAAACAAAAAATATTAAAATTCAAGCAAAAACAGTTGAATTTTAAACAAGAAAAAAAATATTTTTAATCAAAAAAGGTAAATTTTCTATCAAAAGACAAATTTTCAACGAATTGAATTGAAAAAAAATTGTTAACGAAATAGTTGAATTCTCGAACCAAAAAGATGAATTTTCAACAAACAATGTCATTTTCTGAACAAAAAAGCAAATTTTCAATAAAATACATGATTTTTGTACCAAATAGTTGAATTTTCAATTTATGAAATATAAATTTGTAACCAAAAATTAAATACTTAAATTTTCTGATAAAAAATTAATTTCTAACAAAACAGTTCAATTATCGACAAAAAAGATGAATTTTCAAATTAGTTTAATTGTAAATCAACAAAGATGCACTTTTAACCAAATGATCGAATTTTCAAACAAAAAATATTGAAATTCAAGCAAAAACAGTTGAATTTTAAACAAGAAAAAAAAAATTTTTGATCAAAAAAGATAAATTTTCTACCAAAAGACAAATTTTCAACCAGTTGAATTGAAAAACGAATTTTTTATGAAATAGCTGAATCAACCAAATAGATGAATTTTCAACCAATTTTTGAATTTTCAACTATAAAAGATATTTTTTGAGCCACAAATGGAATATTCAAATTTTCAGTTGGAAAAATTAACTTTCAGAAAGAAAAAACGAATTTTTATCCAGTTGAATTCAACCAAAAAGGGTCATTTTTCATCAAATAGTTGAATCCTTAATTAAAAAGAGGAATTTTCAATGAAAAAAACGGATTTTTAACAAAAAAGGTGATTTTCTAACCGAAAAAAAAACAAATTTTCAACAAAAAAGTTAGATTTTACACCAAAGAGTTCTTGAAGAAAAAAGAATTTTTAACAAAGTCCATAGATTTTTGCCATAATTCCGGAAGTTTGAAGCAAAAAAGACGAATTATCTACAAAACATTGAATTTTTTACCTGGAAATACGTTTAAAAAAAAAAGTTAATTTTTGAGCAAATACTTATATTGTTATAAATATAATTCAATTTTTAACTAAATGGTTTAATTTTTAACCAAAAAATATTAATTTTCAACCAAATAGTTAAATTTTTAACCAAAAAATTAATCTTCGACACAGAAGATTAATATTCTATCAAAGAGACGAATTTTTAACAAATTAGATCAATTTAAAAAAAAATCAATTTATAAGCCAAAAAAATGAAAAAGAAAAATAGTTGAATTTTTAATCCGGAAATAAGATTTTTAAATCAAGAAAGATTTTAATTTTGAATAAAAATGATAAATTTTCAACGAAATAGCAGAATTTTCACCTAAGGAAGATGAATTTCAAATTCAAGAGATTAATTTCCAACTAAAAATGGAATAGTTAAATTTTTAGTAGAAAAAAATTAATTCTCAACCAAAAAAAAAGCAATTTTCAACAAAGTATTTAAATTTTCAAGCAAAGATATGAGCTTTTTAAATAAAATGATAAATCTATAAAAAAAATTTTGAAAAAATAGTTCATTTTTTAACAAAGTAGTTGTATTTTCAACCAAAAAGATGACTTTTTAATAAAATAGTTGCATTTCCCGAAAAATAATTAAATTTTTGACCAAACAGTATAATTCTTAACCAATTGAGATGTATTCCGAGAAAAAAATATAAAATTTAAACAATAAAAAATTGACTTTCAACGAAAAAAAATTGGATTTTCTTATTGGGTTTTATTAATTCAGCTGGAATTCAAGCAAAAAAAAAAGAGGGAAAGGGGGAAAAGGGTAAGTTTCTTGAAAACAGGGGAAAAATGAAGAAGTTTTTTGAAGATGGAAAAAAGTGTGAAGTTTTAAATATGAAAGTGATTTTCAAACTAATTAACAAATTACTGAACTTTACTTTGGTTGAAAATTTAACTATTTTTTTGAAAATGCAACTATTTTTTACAAAGGAATCTTTTTTGGTCAGAAGTTCAACTACTCAGTTGAAAATTAAACTACTTTGTTGGAAGTTAATTTTTGTTTTGAAGATTCCTCTCTTTGGTTGAAATTTTTTTTTAAGATTCATCATTTTAGTTAAAAATAGATGTTTTAAATTGAGAATTGGTCTTTTCTGATTGGATTTAACTAATTAGTTTAAGGTTGAACTACTTTGTAAAAAACTAATTTTTTTTAGAAAATCCATAGTTTATAGTTTAAAATTCAACTGTTTATTTGAGAATGGATCGTTTACAGCTTAAATTTTTAATTGTTTGGTTAAAAATTAACTTTTTTGTTGAAAATTTAAATTTGGTTGCAGATTACACTACTTGGGTAGAAAATTAAAATATTTGGTTAAAAATTATACTATTTATTTAAAAATTTAACTATTTTGATGATTTTTCCTTAAAGAGTTAAAAATTCAACTATTTGGAAAGGAAATTCATGTATTTTGTTAAAAATTCGTCTATTTGGGTAGAAAATTAATCTTGGTTTGAAAATTTTGTTGTTGTTGAAAATATAACTGTTCCATATTTGTTTAAAAACTGATCTTTTCTTGTTGAAAATTCAACTATTTAGTTAGAAATTAATTCAAAAATTTAAATTTCTGATAAGAATTAAACTATTTGTTTCAAAATTCAACTTTTCTGTTGCCAATTTATTTTTTTTTGTTTGAGAATTTATTTATCCAAAAATGCAGCTATTCCATTTTTGATTAAAAATTTTTCCTTCATAACTTGAAAACTTAATTATTTGGTAAACAAATCATGTATTTTGTTGAAAATTCGTTTATTATAGTAGAAAATTAATCTTTTTTTTGTTGAAAATTCTTTTTTTTTGTTATTGAAAATTATTCCTTTTTACTGTAAATTTAACTGTTATATTTTTGGTTGGAAGCTTATCTTTCCTAGTTGAAAGTTCAACTATTTAGTCAAAAGTTACTTTGAAAATTCATATTTTTGATTAAAGACTAAACTATTTATTTGAAAATTTAACTATTCTGTTCAATATTTTTTTGTTCGTTAAACATTTTTGGGTAAAAATTATTGCTTTATGAGTTGAAAATTGAACTATTTGGTAGAAAGTTCATGTATTTTGTTGAAAATTCATCTATTTAAGTAGAAAATTTGTCTTGTTTGTTAAAAATTAGTTCTTTCAACTGCAAATTTAACTGTGGCATTTTTGGTGGAAAGCTTATCTTTTCTACTTGAAAATTCAACTTTTTTAAAAAAATTAACTTGAAAATGCATATTTCTGGATAAAAATTAAACAAACAATTAGGAAATTTAACTGTTTTGTTAGAAGTTAATTTTTTTGTTTGTTTAAAACTCAATTTATTCATCTAAAAATGCTGCTATTCCATGTTTAATTGAAAATTTTTTCTTTATATTTTGAAAATTCACCTGTTTGGTAAAAAATTCATGCATTTTGTTAAAAAATTTTCTGTTTGGTTAGAAAATTATGCTTTTTTTTGTTAAAAATTCATCATTATTTTTCAGGATTGAACCACATTGTTAAAAACACGTTTTCGATATGTATTAAAGATTCTGGAAAATGTCAAATAGAATTACAAAGTTTCTTACTGATGCATTTTTAAATTATATGAAAATTAAAAAAATTAAATACAACATTTTCTAAATGCTAAAAAACACAAAAAAACAAACATTTTTACCCAAAATTTAAATTTTCAACCAAAGAGAAGAATTTTCAAGTAAAATTATGTCTCGAATGTACTTTCTTATCAAATAAAAAAAGCAGTAATATTTTTTAAATGAAAATTCAACTACTTGGTTGAAATTCATCTATTTTCCTGAAAAATAAATATTTTTAATTCAATTTTCGAATTTTTAAATATTTATATCCATGGCTTTTCTGATAAACTTCATATTTCAATTATTTTTAAACTCTTGAGCTTATAAAATTCAAAAATCCTAAATGTATGTAAGTCTTTATAAATTCGTTTTGTGAGACTCAAATAACTTTACAAAGTGCATTATAATTATTTTATTTTACCATCTCTAAAATACGTAATCACAGCCGGAACTTACCTGAAACAAAAAAGAAAACACTTAGTTAATAAAAATTAATTGGAATGATTTTTAAAAATTAAAAAACGGTAGATTTTTTAATTGACAGGATTTTTACAAATTTGATTAAAAATTCGAATCAGTTTGAAAGATTTTCAAGACTTTTAGAAGTTTGAAATAAATCAAAAAATATTTGATAAATTTTTAGACATATTTTCAAATTTCAAATTATTTTTGATATTCTGCAAAACTTTTAAATATCTTTTGAAATAAATCAAAATTTTTCAACAGAAAAAAACGAGATTTTTTCGGAAGGTAACAAAAAATTGTTTTCACTTATATCTTAGAATATTCTTGGGATGGTAGAAAATTATAAATAGTTGCAAAAATCTGTCATGTGCTTATAGACTGATTTGATAATTTTGTATTTATTAATTCACAGTAAATACCAGTAGATCAATTTGATCCCGAAAGTGGATAAAAACGATAAGCAAAGGTCTTATACAGATTTCGTTTTTTTATTTAAAAAACTGTAATTTTCATTCAAACGTCCGGTTTTCGTATTTTCTGTCACTAATTTTATCATTATTATTATTCCATCATCTATTTTTTATTTCTTCCTAACTCCTTAATTGTAAAAAATTACCAATAAAAATTGAAAAAGGGCGGGAAATTTGAATGGGTGGCCTGCGAATGAAATTGATCCCTGCTGAGAAGAATTGTATTCTTACAGGATGGTTGGAGGTGACGCGTCGTGACAGAGTCAGTTAGGTACTAAGAGAGTAGAGTGGCCTATAATTAAAAGCCTGTTCTATATTTATTGGAACTTTACGTTATTGTTGGGTCATTCATTACTCTCACTTTTTCTCGTCAATCAAGCCCTACGTCACTCATTCACTGCCACTTGGCACGTGGCACTGAAATCGGGTACGGGCCGCTAAGCGCAGAAATTACCCACCGCTCATTGTGCTGAATCATGGCCTCATTCACGTTTTCTCCATCTAATCGCACTTGGGAGTTCTAAGGCTAATCCCTAAGTAATTCCGAAGTAGTGGATTCCAAATCGAGAACTTGGTGGGTGTAGTGGTTGTAGTAGCAGCAGCAATTGGTAGCCTATTAAGACGTTAACTAAATCGTTCGAATCTCCCCACCCTCTACGACTCCCCCATCGCTACTGTCCTCTCCTCTCCTATCGTGTCCTATTTCAGCGGATTCAATCTTGTCCGATCCTGTCCGATCCTCTCCTAAACGAGCCTATCTTAAAATCCTCTCCTCTCACTTTTCCATATCTCACTTCCCATCATCAACCATCCACTAGTTCCCCCTCCACAAGTCCCCCTTTACTATTTTCCTCCGATCCCCTACTTTCACTCTCACATTACCATCCCAACCACAACATTCTCCACTCTTATTTCTCTTTTATTTCTACGTCCTTACTCTCCCGTCCCTTAATTTTCCGTCCCCTACCGACCCTCCCTATTAACATCCCTCATTTCGCTCACCCTCCCTGGAAAACAACAGGTATGGTGTTGGAGACTTGAAAAGTTAGATTGCAGTGTTAGTGCGCGGGACCACGATATTTTTCAGTCAGGTGACAGTGATCACATCCCTTATTTTGCTCCTTCAGGAAGAAAGTACGATGGGTGGGTAATTAAATTATGGAAAGGTCCTTCAAAGCTGATTAAAAGAAATTAACTAATTTATTATCTGAAGTGAATGATGACAAAAAAGATACTGTTTTTATATTTCTCCGAACTGTTTTGCTCTGTTTATGGATTTTTTAAATCAAAAACGCATCGAATTAGTACTTATATTTTCCGCGAAATACACTTTTTATAACAAATTAAATTTCTAATTTATTTAATTGTGATAACCAATTAGTAGATAAAACTGTCATTTGATTTATTTTCGGTGTTTGAATTTATTATTTATACTAATTTTGTGGTTAAATTACGTAAAAGAGATAAGTATTCATGACTGAGAATTAAATGATAACAAAGGTCCTTGCTATAAATAATTGTTGTAAACAAGTTCACTTATATCGCATTTTGCAACATAAAACATTTTTAATTTCTGGATCCGAAAATTCGAATTTTTGGGTTGAAAACCCAACTATTTTGGCAAAAAAATTAACGTTTTTGTGAAAATCACATATTTTTGGGTTGAAAATTCAACTGTTTGGTTGAAATTTGAACAACTCTGTTCAAACCTTATTTTGTTGTTATTGTTGAAATTTTGATTGTTTTTAAATTCGTATTTTTCTTGAAAATCAATTTTTGTATCTGAAATTTTAAGTATTAATTTTTAAGTTAATAATGTATCTTTTTACTTCAAATTTTTTTTTTTTTTTTTTTTTTTTGGTTAACGATTTATCATTTCAGTTGAAAATTGATCTTTTTAGTTAAAAATTTAACTATTTTGTTAACAAAATAAAACTTTTTTCACCGAATATTCAACTATTTCTTATTCTCTAATAATTATATCTTTTGGTTAAAAATTATTTTGGAAACTCGTGTTTTTTCATTGAAGATTCATAATTTTAGATGAATTGAACTATTCCATTTTGTTCAAAAATTGAAAAAATTGAAAAACATCTTTTTTAGTTGAAAATTCATTTTTTGTTTGAAGATACATTATTCTAGTTTGAAAATTGATCTCTTTGGTTCTAAATTCAACTATTTTGTTAAAAAAAAAGTATTTTTCATTATCTGAAAATTTAGGTATTTCAGTTTGGATGAAAATTTGTGTTTTCAGTTGCAAATTCAACTATTCGGTAAAAAATTCATGCATTTTTTTAAAATCCTTTTTTTTTGCAGAAAACTCTTCTTCGTTGCTAATTATATTTTTTGTTAGAATGAAAACTCACATATTTTTTTGATAACTCTTTTTTTTAATTCAATATTCAACAATTGAGTTAATATTTTTTTGACTTTCTTGGCTGAAAAATGTCTTTTGATTGAAATACCAACAACTTGGATAAAAGTTGAAGAACTTTATTAAAACATCATTTTCTTGTTATTGAAAATTAGATCATTTCATTAAAAATTCGATTTTTTGGTTGAAAATTAATTTTTGTGACCGCAAATTGAAGCATTCCATTTTTGGTTTAGAATTTATCTTTTTTACTTGAAAATTCATTTTTTGGTTGAAGTCATCATTTTAGTTGAAGATTTATCTGTTTGGTTACCAATCTAACTATTTTCTTTAAAAAAATAATTGTCTTTAATAAAAATATAAATATTTTATTTTTGGTGAAAATTTGTCTTTTTTAGTTGAAAATTTAACAAATTAATCAACATGTGCTTCCTTTCTTGATTAAAAATCTATATTGATTGAAAATTCATCTTTTTTGTTCCTAGTACATTTTTTGGTAAAGAATTAATATTTTCGGTTGAAAATTTATCTCTTCAGTTGAAAATTAGACTAGTTTGTTGAAAATTCGTAATTTTTTGTTTGAGAATAATTTTTCAGTTGAAAATTTATTTTTTGGTTGAAGATTCATCATTCAAGTTAAAGATTTATCTTTTTGGTTATTTTAACTATTTCCTTTTATAAAATAATCTTTTTACTAAAAATATAATCATTTTATTTTTTTGTGAAAATTTGTCTTTTCCAGTTGAAAATTCAACTTTTTTCTAAAAAATTCGTCTTTTCGGTTTAAAAATTCAACAACTTAGTTAACATTTGTTTTCTTTCTTGATTAAAAATCTACATTGATTGAAAATTCACCTTTTTTGTTAGAAGTACATTTTTTTGGTAAAGAATTAATCTTTTGGGTTGAAAATTCATATCTTTGGTTAAAAATTAGACTAGTTTGTTGAAAATTCGTAATTTTTTGTTTAACAATTATTTTTTGGTTGAAAATTATTTTTTTTTGCTATGAAAAATTTAACTATTCCGTTTATGGTGAAAAATTTATCTTGTTCCGATGAAACTTCAACCAATTTTTCTTCAATAAATTAAAAAATTGATTTATTTTGTAAAAAATTCATTTATTGACTAAAGATTTATAATTTAAATTTAAAATTCATCTCTATGGTTGAGAACTGAACTATTTTGTTAAAAATTTTGTTGTTGTTGTAAAAACAAATTTTTTTTATTGTGCTAAATAATGCCTTCATTCACTTTCTCCCTACGTCGATATTTCAAATTATTTTTGATGCATTTTTTAAAACAACTATTTTTAAAAAGGAAATTCAATCTGATCGATATTTGAAAATAAAATTGAACAATATTTCGGACATGTTTCTCAACTTTACATGGGAAAATTTACTGAATGTATTTTTAATAAAGTGATTCATCAATCAAAAGGACTGCCTCGCTTGACACTTTCAACTCCCATTTATTCATAATTAATTATTCAGCAGTCTGATATTATTTTAGGAATAAGTCTTTACCTCTGAAGTGCTAAAAATAAATCAACGTTAATAGGAAAATCTGCAAAACAAATTATTAATAACTTGCCAACGCCTACTTTCGCATGAGCCTATATAGATATTTCTAAATAAATTAAAGTTTATACCATTTCTTGAAAAAAAAAAATTTGCACGACCAACTGATTATTTAAAAAAAAAGATTGGTAATGTAGATCATGAGTAAAAAATGATATTGTTAGGCAGAAATAACTGGTGTTACCAAATTTTCAGAACTATTTTTAAATAAATAAAAAATTTTGAGTTTTGGGGGTGAATCGATAGAGTAAATAGGCATTTATTATCATTAATATCACTGACCTACTGTCGCTATTTTTATTTTTTTTTTATTTAAGTGAGAAAGAATGTCTAACGTTAAGGCGCCTCGCGTCTATACTTTCCCCAATGCAATGTGTCAAGTTCGCCCGATGTTAATCGATAGTTCGTACTGTGTTCACCCCTTCTTTACAACCCCAGAATACAAGGACAATCTTTTAAAGCGATCGAGAAAAACCAGCAGAAAAGGAAAAATATTTTTTTAAAACGAGTCAAAAATCGCCACCGTGACAAGTTGAGGAAGAAAAAAATATTTTATGTTTACGCATGAAACAACAATTTTCAAGAAAATATTTCAATTTTTAATAAAAAATGGTATTATTAAATTTTCAGTGGCGAAAATTAATTTTCAACTAATAAAATCTAATTTGCCAAAAAAAAAATCCATTCTCAACAAAAATTTTATAGTTAAGTTTGCAATTTGAAAAATTAAGTTTCAGCCAAAAGAAATTATATTTTAAAAAAATAGTCGAATTTTTAATCAAAGAGATAAATTCTTAACTAAACTTGTGCATCTTCAATCAAAAATGGGAATTTTTAACGAAGTTGTTCTAGTTTCAACATAGTAGTTAAATTTTTAATAAAAACATATGAATTATTATTCAAATTATTATATTATATTATATCATTAAATTTATTTTAATTATATTTATAATAATTTAAAAATGAAAATAATTTTAAAAAAATGAAAGAAACGAATTTTCCAAACAATACTTGAAACCTCAACCAAAAAGAAAAATCGCACAGCCGATGGACTAGACTGATAAATTCTTACGTATTTTTGGTCGCTGAATCCGAATCCCCTACTCTCCCTCCCTATTAACATCCCTCATTTTGCTTACCCTGCCTGAAAAACAATTGGTATGGAGTTGGAGACTTGATAAGCTAGATTACAGTGTTAGTGCGCGGGACCACGATATTTTTCAGTCAGGTGACAGTGATCACAGGCCTTATTTTCTCACCCTCTTCCTACTTGCCCTCGATCTTACTCCTCCCTCCCCTTACTTCTTTCATCTCTTTTCCTACTTTTCCTCCTCCTCTACTCCCCTTGACTCCTAAACAATACTTGAATCCTCAACCAAAAAGATAAATCGTAAATCGGATGGACTAGACTAATAAATTCTTTCATATTTTTGGTCGCTGAATCTGAATCCCCTATTCACCCTCCCTATTAACATCCCTCATTTTGCTTACCCTGCCTGGAAAACAATTGGTATGGTGTTGGAGAATTGATAAGCTAGATTACAGTAGGAGTGCGCAGGACCACGATATTTTTCAGTCAGGTGACAGTGATCACATGCCTTATTTTGCTCACCCTCCTCCTACTTCCCCTCAAACTTACACCTCCCTCCCTCTACTCCTTTCATCTCTTTTCCTACTTTTTCTCCTCCTCTACTCCCCTTGACTCCCAAACAATACTTGAATCCTAAACCAAAAAGACAAATCGCACATCCGATGGAATAGACTGATAAATTCTTACCTATTTTTGGTCGCTGAATCCGAATCTGAAGTCGAAATTTAGAAGTTAGCTCTTAGTTTCTTCCTCAAAGCAGAAAATTGACGAAAAAAGTACTTCTTGAGGTTCAGAAATTTTGAGGTTAGGAACAAAAAAAGAACTAACTTCGGAATTTCGACTTCCAATTCGGATCCAGCGACCTTAAATTCGTAAGAATTGGTGAGTCTGGTTCGTCGGAACTCCTACTTTTTTGTGGGGCTGTGAAATGTACGAAAACATTGTTTTTGAGGTTACGAAATTTAGAGGCTAGGAAGAAAACGAGAGCCAACTTCGGAAGCCCGACTTTGGATTCGGATTCAGTGACCGAGAATACGTAAGAATTTATTAGTCTAGTCTGTAGAAACTCCTGCCTTTTTTGTGGGCTGTGAAATTGACGAAAAAAGTGTTTTTGAGGTTACGAAATTTCAAGGTTAGGAACAAAATAGGAGCTAACTTCGGAATTCTGACTTTGGATTCGGATTCAGCGACCCAGAATACGTAAGAATTTATTAGTCTAGTCAGTAGAAACTCACGCCTTTTTTTGTGGGGCTGTGAAATTTACGGAAAAAGTGTTTTTTGAGGTTACGAAATTTTAAGGTTAGGAAAAAGAGAAGAGCTAACTTCGGAATTCCGACTTTGGATTCGGATTCAGCGACCCAAAATATCTCGAAACTTCTAATTTTGTTGGAGCTGTGTTCTTAACAAAAAAAAAATTAATTTTCTACCATGAAGGAGAATTTTTAACAAAATACATCAACTTTCAACCTAATATTTGAATTTTTAAATAGAAAATATAAATTTTTACACACGAATCAAATAGTTAAATTTTTAGTTAAAAAACATTAATTTTCCACAAAAGAACGAATTTTTAGGTAAACAGAAGAACTTTTAACTGAAATTCTGAATCTTTAACTACAAAAAAAACTTTTTTTGAATTTATTCCCAAAAAAGATAAATCTTCGAAGAAAAATTTTAAAGTTGATATTTCCACGAAAAAAGATTTTAATTTTAAATAAAAAATAGTTCAATTTAACCAAAGAATATATATATTTTTTTTTTTCGTTGAGTTTTCAACCAAAAGGATGAATTTTCTACCAAGAAGATTCATTTTTTAACAAAGAGGCAAATTTTAAACAAATTCACTGATGTCTTTACCAAAAAAATGAAATTTTTGCGAAGAAGATGCATTTTCTACTGATGAGACGAATTGTCAACAAATTGGTTAAATCTTCAACCAAAATAAATCAATTTTTAACCAAATTGCTGAATTTCCAACCGAAAAACTTAATTCTTAACCGAGAAGATTCATTTTCTATAAAATGAGACGAATTTTCAACAAAATCACTGAATCCTGCATCAAAAAGATGAAATTTTGACGAAGAAGATTCATTTTCTACCAAAGAGATGAATTTTCAACGAATTCGTTGAATCCTCAACCAAAATAAATAAATTTTTAACCAATTTGCTGAATTTTCAACAAAAAAAATCATTTTCAACCAAAAACATTCATTTTCTATCAGAGAGTGAATTTTTAACAGATTCACTGAATCCTCAACCAAAAAGATGAACTTTAAACAAAGAAGATTTATTTTCTACCAAAGAGACGAATTTTCAAAAAATTCGTTGAATTCTCAACCAAAATAGATTAATTTTTAACCAAATTGCTGAATTTTGAACAAAAAAATTAATTTTTAACCAAAAAGATTCATTTTCTATCAAAGAGACGAATTTTCAACAAACTCGTTGAATCCTCAACCAAGTAGCTTGATTCTGTACCAAAATGATAAATTTTTAACCAAATACATACATGAATTTTCTATTAAGACAATCAATTTTCTACCACAAAAAGACAAATTTTCAAGAAAATCTATGCTTTTTTTAGCACATAGTTTAATTTTTAATAATAAATAGAAATTTTTGAACAAAAGTGGAATAGTAGAATTTTCAGTTAAAACATTAAATTCGTTCAAAAAATGAATTTTCAACCAAAGAGACGAATTCAAAGTACTGTAAAACGTTTCTTTTGATGGAAGCTGGGTTTCATCCAGTCTCGCGCTCGAGTCCAGGTATTCATATGGGAGAACACCTGTCCTCGTTAGAATATCAACTTTCTCACTCGCAATTCCAGAAAGCATTGCATTCACAATTTTATACTCGTTCCGAAACGAGGCCAACTTTTCCAAGGAAGATGCTATGAATCTGAATGAGTCTATGAAACGAAATTTCATCTGAGTTCTCGGAACATATTTTGTAAAGAAGATGTATTGTTTCTCATTTAATGCTAGAATGGTTTCTTTTACATCAAATTGTGTAGCTTCATAGTCGATGATAAAGTAAGCATCGTAACAACTCAAGTTGTGGAGAACAATAGGTATGGTGCTGGAGACTTTATAAGTTAGATTACAGTATTAGTGCGCGGACCACGATATTTTTCAGTCAGGTGACAATGATCACGAACCTTTTTTAGCGGTGGATTTAGGACCTTCTGACAGATGTGACAAGTGGTAGCTTCAACAAAAGCTTCCGCTTCAGGGCAGGAGTTGTACCAGTCATACCAGGTAATCAAATAACCATATTCTTCTTCTCAAATCTTTCTTGAACCTTTTTTTCTTATTTCCTATATCTGTTTTACTACCCCTGCCGCTTCTTTTATTCTTTTCACAATATGAACTCTACGACCACCTTTTGTTGACAAGTTGTATCCTGAAAATCTGAACTCCTTTACTTCATCTAACTTTTCTACCTTTCATCTGCCAGTCCATTATTTCCTTAGTTCTATCCCCCCATATTTCCATACTTCATTTGGAATCTCATGTTTACCAGTTGCCTTTTCGTATTTCTTTATTCCTAACACCTTGACTATTTCTTTTCTTATTATGTCCTCTTCCTCATATGTTTCCCTACCATATTTTCGTCCTTTCTTAACTTTCTTCTCCACCGACTCATAGCAAATCCATAAAATATGTTTTTCATTATAGAATCTCAATATGCTAGTTTAGTGTTCTACTTCTTTTCTTCTCTCTGTTTACTAACTTTAAAATCTCTTTTTCCATCCTAGCCTTCTTCGCCTCTTTTTCCAACCTCTTATTGTTCTTCTATTTTGTTATCAAAGAACTGAGTATAATCCTTCTTTTTCTCCTTTATTTCCATCTCTATGTCCCAGGAACATATTCTGCACTCTTCTCTTCTTCCCTTCTTTCGTTTCTTGTCTCTTTTTGTGTTCCTCTATTTTTTTCTTTTTTATCTCCTGTCCCTTCCTTTTTAGGTTTCTCGACACCTCACTTCTTCCTTAATCTTACCTTTCGGCGCCACAATTTTAACATACACCTTCTATCTGTATACTCCTATACTTAACCCACGTTCTTTTTTTCTTAATTCTTTCCTCTACTGCTATTTTCCTCAACTCACACTGCATACTCCTTCCTACCCATGTCAAATCATCCTATTCTCTCCGAACTTCCATATGATGCCCTATTCTTCGCCTATTATTCTCTCCGAACTTCCATATGATGCCCTATTCTTCGACATCTCATCCCTGAAATGTTCCCATTCCTTTACATTTGCCAGTGCCATTTTCTCTCCTTGTAACGCTTCTTATCCTATACACCGCATTTCTCTAGATATAACTTAGCATCTATCCTCTTTAGCACTTTTTCCACTTCTTCCTTCAGTCATTTCCCCTCTTATTTTAGACGCTTCATCAATGTGTTGCTTTTTCTTTCATCTCTCTCGTTCCTTTCTATTTTTCTCAGCCTTTCATTCTTCTTATTTCGACTCTCCCCATCTCCAAACTCTCGGTTTGAGCTTTCGATCATCACTTTCCTACGTTCTAATTATGTAACATTTTTTATTAGGATCTTCCCGTTTTTCTAGTCTTTGTTCTTCTCATGTTAAATTTATAACTTCTATCGGACCTCCATGTTCAACTTTGTCTCCTTCTTCCTCCTTATCTTTCTCCTCCGTTCTTATCTTCTTCCGGTGCTGTTCTGTACATCTTCAGATTTTTTAAGGTGGGAACCAACTTTTACCTTATCTTCACTGCTTTCTCTGTCTGCCATCACCCAGTTCTCATTAATGAATCTCTATATTGAACCTAAAGTCTCCGTCCTCAATATCTCCCTTTCCTTTGTTTTTCTATTCTTTCCCCTCCTACCTTTTGGCGTACAAAACACTTTCTGTTCTGAATCCCTTTCCTCTTTGCTTTCGTTATCCCCGTTATTCATCAAACCAATTCCAAGTAGCCTCTGTTTGCATCAACTGTTACCTAAATAAGCTTTGCAGAAATGGCGCTGCCTGGCCCTGGCATTGCCACCGTATTGCTACTAATTCTTGTTATTTTTTAATTTCTCAGTTTTTTGGCTTTAAACGTACACACACTCACCAGGACACTTGAAATGAATATGATCTGATAATAATCAGAGTACTATTTACTGATCGCCAAACAAAGGGAATGTTTGGCCTAGATAGATTTAATTTCTGTTCCGGCTCAAAAGTTGCGTTCACTAAATCTATCTAGAAGAAATGAAGATCGCTAACTGCATTCTAATTCTTACATTTGCGGTTTACCTGGATTTTGTTGGTAAGTGTAATTAGCATGACCTTGAGGATTTCATTTTGTAAGAAGTTTCCACCAAAGAGGTGAGAAAAGTCAACTAAAATGGTAAACCTTGAATCAAAAAGGTAAATTTTGAACAAAGTAGTTCAACTTGCAATAAAGTGATAGAATTTGTGGCCAAATAGTTTAATTTTCATCCAAAAGTTACAATTTCTGTTAACAAACTAATTTTAAATAAAAAAAAGAATTTTCATCAAGCAGTTGAATTTTCAACCAAAGAGATGAATTTTTAACTGAAACCATAACTTTTCAGTAACAAAAAACTCAATTTTAATGAGATTCGTTGAAACCTCAACCATGATAGATTAATTTTTAACCAAATTATTGAATTTTCAACCAGAAAGATGAATTTTCAAATAATAAATATATATTTTTGACCAAAAATGGAATAGTTGATTTTTCATTTGAAAACATTAATTAAAAAAAAAATGTATTCAACCAAAGAGATGAATTCAGAGTACTGTGAAACTTTTTTTTATTGAAATCGGGTTTTCTTTCAGTCTGACCCTTGAGAGCAGGTATTCATAAGGAAGAACACCTTTCTCGTTAGCAGATCAAGTTTCTCACTCTTAATTCCCGAAAGCATAGAACTCACAATTGTATACTCGTTAAGAGATGAGAAAAACTTTTCCAAGGAAGATGCCATGAATCTGAATGTGTCTATGAAACGGAATTTTACCTGTGGTCCCTCAACATATTTTGTAAAGGAGATGTATTTTTTCATTTAATGCCAGAACTTTCATTTTTTTCATTAAATTTTGTAGCTTTGCCGCGGATGATAAAGTGAGCATCGTACCCACTCAAGTTGTGGAGCACAACAGGTATGATGTTGGAGTCTAGATGAGCTGGATTACAGTGCTTATGGGCGGGACCACCATATTTTCCTGTCAAATGACAGTGATCATAAACCTTCTTTATCGGCAGATTTAGGACCTTTTCATATATGTGACAAGTGGTGGCTTTAACGAAATCTTCCTGTTGTCCTGGTGTCAGTTTCCACATTAAAACGGGAGATGTCAGTATCTTCTTATAGTTATCGACAATTAACAGTACCTCCAGAGAAAACAACGTTGCTGGTTCCACACCTTCATTGCAAGAGTTGTAGAATGGCGATTAATCATTGTAGCTCTAATTAAACAAGTACCGGACGTAAATCACTCGATGTTATAGGAAAACTTTAGTGTTGTTCATTCTTTTTTAGGTTTTTACTTAGTACTAATAGGGACTTAGAATCAGCATAGATAATGAAAGATACATTTCCTCTATACTTGAAATTTTGGAATACAAAAATATTTCTCCCCGGTTTCGGCTAAACGATTATTATAGTCATCCACCTTTTTACAATATTTACTATGTACAACCGACTTCTATATTCTTCAAAAATAGTGCAAGCACCGCTCACAGGTATGATTTTCCCTGTCATGTGTGAAGAATGACTTGGTTCAGGGATTCTTTTTCAACCCTTTAGGAGATTCACATAATTTTCACTTACCTGTAAAGTAAGATGAAGTTGAACGACTTTTCACTTTTGCTTTTTTTAAATCATGCTACGGAAAACTTCATTCCAGAAAAGTTTGATTTATCCTTTTACCGTTGATAACTAGTCACACGTTCATTTCCTGTTAGGTGTAAACATGGGTGATAATATGTCATACTTGAAGCGCTCAATATCATCCGTATTTTTCAAATCAACAAGTACTTTTTTGTTCTCAATCCTTTCAGGAATTTTGATGTATGAGCTGCCTTTTTGGGGTTCAGTTTGTTGATGCTCACTTCTAATTCGACAATAGAGTATAAGGTCAATCCAGAGATTTTTTCTTGGAAATCCTTCATTTCTTTTATGATAGGGTATCTCGAGTTGTTAGTAAGCAATCATTTCCAATTTGTGGTGACATCTCTTCATTTTTTCATTAAACCTTTTTTACGACATTTGTTTAATTTTGTCAGTTATTTATCTTTAAAAGTACACACAGCAACCATGATACTTAAAATTAATAAGATCTGGTAATAATCAGAGAACTGTTTTCTAATCGCAAGGCAAAGCAAATGTTTGGCAACTTTTATTTACATTTCTGTTCTCGCATCAAAGTGCTTCAAGCACTTTATTGTCTTGAGTAATGCTTGGTCATATGACACAAGTTAGTAGATACAGCGAGTCCATTCTAAATTTCTCAGTTCCCAATCTCGAAATCTATTGAGCAGAAATGAGGATCGCTAGCTGCATTCTAATTCTTACATTTGGGGTTCATCTTCATTTCGTTGGTAAGTGTAATTAAGGTTAGCATTAGGGTGGTTTGGTTTGCTGGATGTTTATTAATCTAAATGCTCCTGTCCAATAATTGATCACCCATATGTTTAGATTTTCTACAAATATGGGAACGTCAAATTGCCACGTGCCCGGGGGGTTGGACTTCTCCGCTTCTTTTGGCTTCCTTGCTTTTGAATACCAAGAACATTCATATTTTCATTAAATATAAAATGACTTTCACGTGGACAGAGGGTTAAGGTGGCATATGGATGGCTTCTATCCTCTTTTTGAGGCTCGCGAATTTATACTGAGTGAGATCTGAGTGATATCTAATAGATATCTTCAAATTAGTTTGCCAAATGAAAAATATTTATATAATTTTATATTCTAAATAAAACGTAATACTTAATAATTATCACAGCTACACAAAAAAAATCTTTTTTCGGGTCTAGAGGTCAGACCATGCTTATTATATGTTTTTGGGGTCGCTGAATCCGAATCCGAGGTCTAAAAAACTCCATCACGTCAGGGTTCTGAGATAACCTCAAAAATCCTCTTAAAATTTGTTTTCGAGTCCGGGGGTCCATTTTTATTATATGTTTTTGGGGTCGCTGAAAGAATCGTCTCTTTTTCACGTCCTCGACGTGCTGGAGTTTTTTATACTACGGATTCGGACTCAGCGATCCCAAAAACATATAGTGAACATGCTCTGACCCCCGCACTCGGAAAAAAAAGTTTTATGAGGTTTTTCGAGGTTATGTCAAAACCCTGACTTGCCCGGATATTTTGGACCTCGGATTCAGATACAGCGACCCCAAAAACATATAGTAAACATGGTTTGACCTCCAGACCCGGAAAAAGATTTTTTTTGTGTGGCTGTGTTCTGTTGGAGGCAATCAAAGTTGTGAAATAACAAAACAAAGCTTAGTGTGAAGATTAGAATATTTAAGAATGAAAGAATATTTCACTGAAAGGAATGTTATCAAAAGTATCAAATTAAGCATTGCAATAATTATTACATGAGTTTGATTAATGGTATTTTTTGTTTAATAAAAAAAAAGAAGAGAAAAAATCATTTTGGCAGGCCTCTTGTATAATAATTTCTTCTCCTGACAAAGTAAAGCAGTGGTAGGGAGAGATAACGTTATGTCAACGGAAAAATGTTTACACAAATTCTATTTTTGGGTTTCAAATTATCACTCATACTCATACGCATACTCTATCAATAACTGAAAGTATGAGAATAAAAACTGGAGTAGGACAATTAAATTTTACAGGATAAACAAAAAAAGTTTCCTGCGATAGGTTATCAAATATACCATTTTTATAAAATTATAGATATTCAAATGAATATTGTCTGACATTACTCGAAATCGCTGAAAATTAGTGATAGGAACTTTGCAGGTCCATCAAGCTAGCACCTCCACGATCGAAATTCCCAAATCTTTTTGTATTAGAATTTTGCGCTTTTTCTGGGCTGTATTGCTGATTTTTGGGCTCCACTACTTTTCTTGAAAAACTCAGATTTGGAGTGGAGGTGCTGGCTTGACTATTTCGTGAAATGTACTTGCGGTGGACTTTAGGGGTTGTTTAATATTATCATGGGGCTGAAAACATAATCTGGAGTTTATTTAATGTGAATAGTGTGACTGTTTTTGTTAAAAAAAATTATTTGCTATTTTACATTAATTTACTTCTGAACTGTTTCGTGAAATGTACTAGGGGTGGACTCTAGGGGTTGTTTAATATTATTATGAAGTTGAGAACATAATATTGAGTTTTCTGAATGTAAATATTGTGATCATTTTTAATTAAAAAATTTCTTGGCTGTTTTACATCGAGTTGCTTCTGAAGCGTTTCGTGAAATGTACTAGGGGTGGACTTTGGGGGTCGTTTAATATTATTATGAAGTTGAGAACTTAATCTAGAGTTTTCGGAATGTAAATATTGTGACCCTTTTTGATTAAAAAATTTATTTGCTATTTTACATTAATTTATTCCTGAACTGTTTCGTGAACTGTACTAGGGGTGAACTTTGGGGGTCGCTTAATATTATTATGGGGTTGAAAACATAATCTGGAGATTTCTGAATATAAATATTGTGATCGTTTTCAGTTTGAAAATTTCTTGTCTGTTTTCTATCGAGCTGCTTCTGAACTGTTTCGTGCAATGTACTATGGGTGGACTTTGGGGGTTGTTTGATATTATTATGAATTTGAGAACTTAATCTAGAGTTTTCGGAATATAAATATTGTGACCATTTTCAATTAAAAAATTTCTTGGCTGTTTTACATCGAGTTGCTTCTGAATTATTTCGCGAAATGTACTAGGGGTGAACTTTGGGGGCTGTTCAATATTATCATGAAGTTGAGAACCTAATCTAGAGTTTTCGGAATGTAAATATTGTGACTATTTTGAATTAAAGAATTTCTTGGCTGTTTTACATCGAGTTACTTCTGAACTGTTTTTCTTGAAATGTACCAGGGGTGGACATTGGGGAATGTTTAATATTATTATGGGGCTGAAAACATAATCTGGAGTTTTCTGAATGTAAATATTGTGATCATTTTTAATTAAAAAATGTCTTGGCTGTTTTACATCGAGTTGCTTCTGGACTGTTTCGTGAAATGTACTAGGGGTGGACTTTGGGGGTCGTTTAATATTATTATGAAGTTGAGAACTTAATCTAGAGTTTTCGGAATGTAAATATTGTGACTATTTTGATTTAAAGAATTTCTTGGCTGTTTTGCATCGAGTTGCTTCTGAACTGTTTCGTGAAATGTACTAGGGGTGGACTTTGGGGGTTGTTCAATATTATTATGGGGTTGAAAACATAATCTGAAGTTTTCTGAATGTAAATATTGTGATCATTTTCATTTCAAAAGTTTCTTGTCTGTTTTCTATCGAGCTGCTTCTGAACTATTTCGCGAAATGTACTAGGGGTGGACTTTGGGCGTCGTTTAATGTTATTATGAAGTTGAGAACTTAATCTAGAGTTTTCGGAATGTAAATATTGTGACTATTTTAAATTAAAGAATTTCTTGGCTGTTTTACATCGAGTTACTTCTGAACTGTTTTTCTTGAAATGTACCAGGGGTGGACATTGGGGAATGTTTAATATTATTATGGGGCTGAGAACATAATCTGGAGTTTTCTGAATGTAAATATTGTGATCATTTTTAATTTAAAAATTTCTTGGCTGTTTTACATCGAGTTGCTTCTGAACTGTTCCGTGAAATGTACTGGGGGTGGACTTTAGGGGTTGACTAATATTATTATGGAGTTGAGAACATAATCTGGAGTTTACTTAATGTCAATATTGTCACTGTTTTTGATTTAAATTTTTTTTCGCTATTGTACAATAAGTTACTTCTCAACTGTTTCGCGAAATGTACTAGGGGTGAACTTGGGGGGTTGTTTAATATTATTATGAGGTTGAAAACATAATCTGAAGTTTTCTAAATGTAAATATTGTGATCATTTTCAATTGAAAAATTTCTTGTCTGTTTTCCATCGAGCTGCTTCTGAACTGTTTCGTGAAATGTACTAGGGGTGAACTTTGGGGGTTGTTCAATATTATTATGGGGTTGAGAACATAATCTGGAGTTTGAGCTTTCACATAGAGGGTAGTTTTATTTCCGGTAGGGGTAGTTTTTGGAAGCTGGTTGTTCGCGCGTTCAAGAGCCCAAAAAAGCCCAAAATTCTGGCGTCCTTGATTTTTAATTTATTCAAATGTTTATGTAGTGGAGGTGCTGGCTTGTGTCAAGCCAGCACCTCCACTCCAAATTTAAATTTTCAAAAAAAGTAGTAGAACCCAAAAATCGGCAAATATGCCCAAAAAAATCTCAAAATTCTGATACAAAAAAAAAATTGAGAATTTCGATTGTGGAGGTGCTAGCTTGATGAACCTGAATTTTGCCGATTCCCAAACAGTGCTCCCAATTGGGCTCCCCAACTGCACTGCCCATGCGTTGTATCGGCAGTCTGATTGGCTGTGAATGGCGCGCTTTTTTGAAAGTATTAAATGTGTAAATCAATTTTTTATAATAAATCGTCATTGTGGAAATAATAACAATTAATTCTCAGATCACAAAATAGTCTTTCAAAGTGCAAGGTGAAATAATTATTTGATTGTACTCTTTACAAATAAATTATTGATTTTAAATTCGAAGGAAGGAATACCTTTTTTCACCAATGTAAATTTTAAATCATTCATAATATTTTGTTGTACTTTATGATTATTATATATTGTGAAAAATTGATTTGCATATTTTATCATTTCAAATAAGCGCACGATCAACATCCAATGAGGCTGCTGGTGCGACGCATGCGCAGTGTGGGCGGGGAGCCAAATTGGGAGCACTGCAGCAAGTTCATATCTTCGTCATTGGTGGGTTCGTGGTCAGTAAAATACATGAGCATCAAGCCAACAATAACGTCGATATAGACTCGATGATAAGAAAACATGATTTTGTATCAGGAGTTTGATCCCAAGGAAAAAAAACTCTTATTATTATTTCAGTTCAAAACATCACAAATCTTTATTTTCGTTTTACGTAGATTGTTCAGACGGCGCGTCAACATCAGGAAAAGATGATTTGCCGTCACGATCTACTTCCGAATGGATCCATAAGACATTTTGGGGCATGGATATGATATACAAGGAGGATCCTGAGACTGGAGAGATGATCGATATTGAGCTTGAACATAACCAGGGACCTCGTGTGATCACTCCAAATGTGGGCATAACGCGTGTTTCTATAAATAATCGTGATTGTAAAATGGAGTTTGTTGTGTTCATGAATCGTAAGACAGGACAACGGATCGCACTTGCTCCTGTGACTCAAGAATACGAAAGAATTTTAGATCGACAAGCGCGTCAAACTCGTATGGAAATCGCTAGAAGTCTACGTTATTAATACATAGCGCTGCCAATTTCTCGCCGGAGGAAAATAGCTATATCTGGATAGATATAGACAGCATTGTGAAAAAACACATTTCTTGGTTAGAATGTTAAAAAAAAAAACAATAAATTTACTATGGCATGTAAGTTTCTTGTAAACTCTTAATTTTATTTCTTTCCTTTCCTTTTATTGCTATATCTCTGCTCCATAGCTTCCAAGATTTTGGAACATATAATTTGATACAAGTCCTGCACCAATAAGATGTGATAGAATTTTAATTAAAATCTGTTGACAGAAAAGTATGAAATTCCCTGGGGGTTCGGGGGGGGGGGGGGGGGGGGAAAAAAAAGAAAAT
>CAKNYM010050068.1:53893-81498 GCA_932195095.1 Andricus curvator
AGTGGGTCTCAGTGAAAAAGAAGTTCCTTTGATGCAAAGAAAAATTTTGATTGGCTCTCAATCAAAAAAAAGTTTCTTTGATTCAAAGAAAAATGTTCATTAGCTGTCAGTAAAAGAAGTTTTTTTTTCAAAGAAAAATAATCATTGTCTCTAAGTCAAACAAAAAAAATTTCTTACATTTAAAGAAAAAAGATCATTGGCCCTGAATCAAGAAAAGTTACTTTGATTAAAATGAAATTTCTTCGAATACAAACATATATATATATGTTGATTAGCTTTAGATCAAAATAAAAGTTTCTTTGATTCAAAGAAATTTTTTTGAGTTCAATGAAATGCTGTTTTGTTTTGACATCATTTTTGGCTTTTCAACCTATATTTTTTTGAACATTTATTTTCTCTCAAATCTAGGATTTTCAAATTTCAAAGTTTTCTAATTTCGATCAAAAGGATAAGAATAAAATAAATACTTACATGATGATAATATAATAGTTATTACATGTAGACTCACCTGCAACAAAAAAAATTTATTTTAAATAACTATAATTGATTGTTACTGAATATTATAAATCTTAAAATGTATTTAACTAACTAATTAATTAATTTAATTAACTATATTCTCAGTGAATGATTTTTCATTAAAAAGAATATCATACTGAACGCCAGATTCAGAAATTTGTTTATAGAATTTGTTATAATAATTACGCATGTTGTTATATAATGCGTCATATTTCCTTTTAAAATCACTATTAATATAAATGAATTTTTTAACAATTCTGTTGAGTAATTATCACAAATAATTAATATCTAACGATAATTGAAGAAAACATCATTTTTTGAAAATTGTTATCAACAATACATATTATTTGTGCTTGATGAAGCTTGAAGTTTAAAAATGTTTTTAAAGACAATGTTGAATCAATTCTGTTCTGAAAAATCAATCTCGCTTTGAGAAAAACTGAACAAGTGGGAATTTGTTTAAAAAAATATTTATAACAATAGCGAACATTGAATTATTTAATTATTTTAGCAATTAGAGTGAAAAAAAAATTATATGCGAAAAAAGACACAGTTAATAATTTGTTTATAAAAATTGTTCACAATAATTATTCACGAAATCTGTATTATCATTAGAGAATAACAGAAAATATTTAATATCTTTTCAGACTAGATAGAGCTATGAAAGAAAAATTATTTTGAATAATTTTTTTCTGAAAGAAGATCTCCTTTTGCTCCACTGGAAATCGAACCACAGAACTACTGATTTCCGGTCAGGTGCTTTCCCATTAAGCTACTAGAGAGATCGAGAGAAGAAACTTTTTTCAGAAATACACGTATTATTTTGCTAGATGGTACAAATCAAATTTTTCACACAATCTGTATTATCATTAGAGAATGACACAAAATATTTAACGTCTTTTCAGACTAGATGGAGCTATGAAAGAAAAATTATTGTGGATAATTTTTTTCTGAAAAGTAAATAAAATCTTTTTCAATCTCTCTAGTAGCTTAATGGGAAAACACCTGACCGGAAATCAGTAGTTCTGTGATTCTATTCCCAGCGGACCGAAATGAGATCTTTTTTCAGAAAAAAATTATTTAACAGAATAATTATGTTAACCATTAATATAATCATTTCTGTTCTACGAGTGCTTTTGCGATAATTCTGCTCAATAGTGAGTTTATTAAAGTTTTTTTTTAAGAGAAAAATTTTCTTAGAAATTTAATGCTGAGCATTTCTAAAAAAAGAGAATCAAAATCGGTTGAGAAATACGACCAGCAAATAAAGACCAGGCTGCAGAAATTAAAATCGGGGAGACTGGTACACAGTGGATAGGAGTGCACACTGGATAATGCAAATTTTCTCATAATATAAATTAAATTATTCGACGCTAATATTATTTTAAAATCAGTCTAAGCTTATTACTTCTTGTAAAAATGATAAAAGCCAGTAATTATTATTTCTATTAAGAAAAAATTGATAATATCCAGTGTGTACTGATACCCAGTATTTCCGAGTTCACCCTATTCACTACTGATATCATTTTCTTTCTCGGAAACTTTTCTATTTCTCAATGATTAATACGTGAAGTAGCCCCTTTACTTTCGGCACAAAAGGAGTTTCAGCGATTGGGTTTCTCCTTTATTGTGGACGAAATAAAAGAACCCCCCCCCCCATATTTCTATTTATAAAAGCTAGGTTTTTTTTTTATCTCCGGGTCTTTTCTATTCAGATGCAATCCAATCACATAATTTTTAAATATACATACTAATTCATTTTATCACCACGGTGAGTGTTGATTGTTTAAACAATTTATTATTGTTTATAACTATTTTCTCTTAAAATAACACTAGAAAATTGCAATTTTCTCTACATTCTTTAAATTTTCCTCGACTTCTCAGGTATAATTAGATATTGATCAATGAAAATTAACAATAATTGTTTAAACAATTTATCATTGTTTATCACGTTATTTTCTTAAATTAAGCTACAGAGTTGCGATTATTTCTCTTTTTTTTAGGTTTTCCCGATTCTTCAGTTATACATAAATTATAATGAACAAAAGTTAACAACAATAATTGTTTAAATAACGTACCATTTTTTATAACATTATTTTCTTAAGTTAACCTACAATGTTGCGGTTTTTTCCATTTTTCAACTCGTTTGGCTCTTTTTTAGTTATACGGGAAAAATGTTTAACAAAAATTAACACATATTTAAACATATTTAAACAATTTCCTAATGTGAATTACCATTTTTTTCAGAATTAACCTAGAAAGTTGATTTTTTTTTAAAATTATTTAACTTATCTTCGACTATTTAGGTGTAATGAGATAATTTTTGAAAAAATTGAAATTTTTTTTTTTAAATTTGTTATTGTTTATAACATTATTTTCTTAAATTGAGCTACAAAAAAGCGTGTTATTCTCGATTTTTCAACTTTTTTTCGGCTCGTCAGTTATAAAGAAATTATAATTTGAAAAATTATTATTACAAAAATTAATAAAGAAAATTATTTAAACAATTTCTTAATGTGAATTACCAATTTTTTTCAGAATTAACCTAGAAAGTTGATGTTTTTTCTACATTCTTTAAATTATCTTCAACTATTTAGGTGTTATGAGATGATAATTAATGAAATTGGTGAAAAAATATTTTTTTAAACAATTTATTATTGTTTATAACATTATTTTCTTAAATTAAGCTACAAAATTGCGATTTTTTCTCGATTTTTCAACTTTTTTCGGCTCGTCAGTTATACAGAAATTATAATTTAAGAAATTATTATTACAAAAATTAACAACGATAATTATTTAAACAATGTCTTAAAGTGAATTGCCAATTTTGTTCGGAATTAACCCAGAAAGTTGATGTTTTTTCTACATTATTTAACCTATCTTCGACTATTCAGGTGTAATGAGAAAATAATTAATAAAATTTGAAAAGATATATTTTTTAAACAATTTATCATTGTTAATAACATTATTTTCTTCAATTAAGCTACAAAATTGCGGTTTTTTCTCGATTTTCAACTTTTCTTCGGCTCGTCGGTTATGAAGAAATTATAAATAAAAAATTATTATTATTGGAAAAATTAACAAAGATAATTATTTAAACAATTTCTTAATGTGAATTACCAATTTTTTCCAGAATTAACCTAGAAAGTGGAAGTCTTTTCTACCTTTTTTTTAATTTTTCCTTGACTATTCAGGTATGATGGGATCATAATTAATGAAAATTGACAAAAATAGTTTTTTAAACAATTTATTATTGTTTATATCATTATTTTCTTAAATTAAGCTATGGAATTGCGGTTTTTTCTTAATTTTTCCACTTTTCTTCACCTGTTAAGTTATAAAAAAATTAGAATCAAGGAAAATTAACAACAATAACTGTTTAAACAATGTCTCATTGTTTAATTAACCTTTTTTTCAAAATTAACCTAAAAAGTTGAGGTGTTTTCAACATTCTTCAACTTTTCTTCAACTTTCCAGGTATAATGAGATAATATAAAAAAATGGTTTAAACAATTTATTATTGTTTATAACATTATTTTCTTGAAGTAACTTACAAAGTTGCGGTTTTTTCCTACATACATTAACTTCTTTTGACTCTTTAGATGTAAAAAAATTATAATCAAAGAATATTTATAACCATAATTGTTTAAATAATATCTTATTATCTGTTTTTAACTTTTTTCAGAATTAACCTAGAAAGTTAATGTTTTTTTCACATTATCTAACTTTTACTCTAATTTTCGGGTATAATGAGACAATAAATTATAAAAATCAACAACTATATTTGTTTAAACATTTTATTATTGTTTATAACATCCTCGTCTTAAATTGAGCTACAAAATTCCTGTTTTTTCTACACTCTCCAAATTTTCTTTGACTGCTTAGTTATAAAAAAATGATATTCAACAAACAATAACACCGATAATTATTTAAACAATTTATTATTGTTTATTATTCACTTTTTGCAGAATCAGGCTATGAAGTTTTTGTTTTTTTTTCCGACTTTTCAAATTTTTTCTGGCTCTTTAGTTATACAGTAATTATATTGGAAAAATATTGACAACCATAATTGTTTAAACAATTTCTTATTGTCTATTTTGAACTTTTTTCAGAATTAGCTTAAAAAGTTAAGGTTGTGTCTATATTCATCAACTTTATCTCGACTTTTCGGGTGGAATGAGATGATGATGAATAACAATTAACAAAAATAATTATTTAAACAATTCCTTATTGCCTATTTTTAACTTTTTTCAGAATTCAATTAAAACATTGAGGTTTTTACCACATTTTTCAACTTTTCCTCGACTGTTTAGGTGTAATGAGATCGAAATTATTACAAATTAACAAAAAAATCAATATTTAAACAATTTATCACCATTATTATTCAAACAATTTCATATTGTATATTATTAACTTTTTGCCGAACTAAGCTACAAAGTTGATTCTTTGCTCGATTTTTTAACTTTTCTCGGGATATTTATTTATATAAAAACTGTAATGAACAAACACTAACAATAGTAATTGTTTAAATAATTTTTTATTGTGTATTTTTAATTTTTTTCAGAATTCTTAAAGTAACGTTCAAAGTTGCGGTTTTTTCTGCATTTTCTAAATTTTAGATTTTTCAGTTACACAACAGTTACGACAACAGTTATTGTTTAAACAATATCTTATTGTCTATTATGAAATTTTCGCAGAATTGGGCTTTAAATTTGTTGTTTTTTCCCCATTTTTCAACTTTTCTGTGACTCCTTAATTATTAAGAAATGATGTTTAATAAACCTCAACTAACATGATTGTTTAAACAATTAGTTGTTTTCTATTATCAACTTTTTTCAGAATTGAGTAACATAGTTGCTCTTTTACTCTATTTTTTAACTTTTCTTTATATCATTAGATAAACAGAAATTGTAATCAATAAAAATTAAAAACCATAATTGTTTAAACAATTCATTATTGCCTATTTTTTCAGAATTAGCCTAAAAAGTTGAGGTTTTTTCTACATTCTTCAACTTTTCTTCGGCCCCTTCGTTGTCAACAAATAATATATTTATTAACAAACATGAAAAAGAATCAACAATTTTTTTAATTGTTTTTTTTTTCATTTTTTTTCTGAATAGTCCAATTTCTATAAGCTCCCTTTGATTTTAGTTTGGCGAGTGAATTTCCACTTCCTGAATGACAGGGATTTTCAGCCAGTTAATTGAAGGCTTGAAGGCAATTAATATTGGAATACGAAGTGACACAAATTCCTGAATTCTCTCCAAGGACTGCGCTTGTTTCCTTTCAGATTCTTCTCTTAAAAATTCGACATCAAAATGAGAAAAGAATATCCCGAATATAGTAAATGAGACGAAAATAAAATTGAAAAAAAAAAAACTTTTTGGGTTTGAAAAAGCGAAATAAATTTGTTTAAAACAATTATTTATAACAATTGTTATTGAACAAAAAAACTATAAGAAATTTTCCTAAAAGTCTGCTAGGTGAAATTAACACTAAAACTTCTAAGCTTTTATTAAAAAAAAAAAAAAACGATTAGATCAGATAAGAATTGTCTTTTATGAATCAATTTGTTAAACAAAAAAAGTAGATGAATAATAAAAATCTGTTTTATCAGTCATGATTATTTAAAATTTTCATAGAGATTGTAGAATATTATAGAAGTTATGACATATTTCAGCCAAAGAAAAAAAAAATTTCATCAAAATACATTCAATTTTTAACCATAGAATTGAAGTTGCGATTAAAAAGATTTATTTTTAACCGAGAGAAGAATTCAATTTTTAACTTAAAAATATTTAATTGAAAATGGTGTACTTAAATTTTTCGTGAAAAAACTAATTCACAAAAAAAAAAAAAATTTTGAACAAAATAGTTGAATTTTTAACCAAAACGGACTAATTTTTATCTGAGTAGGTGATTTTTGAAAAAACCAAATGAATTTTCAACTGAAATAATTAATCTCAAAAAAAAATTTCAACAAAATAGTTTAATTCTTAATAAAAAAGATGAATTTATAACAAAATAGTTGAATTTTCAACCAAAAAAGACTAATTTTCATCTGAATAAGTGATTTTCCAAACCACAACATTAATTTTCAACTGAAATAATTAATCTTCAAATAGAAAATTGATTTTTGAACAAATAGTTTAATTGTCAACAAAAAAGATGAATTTATAACAAAATAGTTAAATTTTTCAACCAAAACAGACCAATTTTCAACTGAAATAATTAATCTTCAAGAAAATCAATTTTCAACCAAATTGTTCAATTCTTTATAAAAAAGATGAATTTTTAACAAAATAGTTAAATCTTCAACAATAAAGTTAAATTTTCAACTAAAATAATGAATTTCCTACCAAAAAAATAAATGTTGAACCAAATAGTTGATTTTTGAACTAAAACAGATAAATATTCAACTAAAAATGGTATACTTCAATTTTCTGTAAAAAAAAAGGAATTTTAAACAAAACGAAAAGTATTTTCCAACAAAATAGTTTAATTTTTAACCAAAACAGACTAATTTTTATCTATAAAGGTGATTTTTCAAACCACAAAATTAATTTTCAACTGAAATAATTAATTTAAAAAAAATAATAATAATTTTTAACCAAATAGTTTAATTCCTAATAAAAAAGATTTATTTATAACGAAATAGTTAAATCTTCAAATATAAAGTTAAATTTCCAACTAAAATAATGACTTTTCTACCGAATAATAAATTTTTAAGCAAATAGTTGAATTTTGAACAAAAAAGATAAATATTGAACTAAAAATGGTAAACTTCAGTTTTTCGTGAAAAAAAAGTGAATTTCAACTAAAAACAAGCCTATTTTTCAACAAAATAGTTCAATTCTTATTCAACAAAAAAATTTTTTTTTAACCACATACTTTAATTTTTAACGAAAAGTATGAATTTTCAACAATATAGTTGAATCTTCTACCAAAAAATTAATTTTGCATCAAATAGTTAAATTTTTAACGAACAAAATGAATTTCCAACAAAATTGTTAGGTTTTCAACTAAACAAAAAATTCAACTAAAATGGTATAGTTGAATTTTTAGTGAAAAAAAAATAAATCTTCAACCAAAAAGAAAACTATTTTTCAGCAAAATAGTTGAATTTAGAACCAAAACAGATTAATAATTAACCAAATAAGTGATTTTTTAAATCAAGAAATAAATTTTCAACTAAAATAATGAATCTCCCAACAAAATTAATTTTTGACAAAATAATTTAAGAAATGAATTTTGAAGTAAAATAATGAATCTTCAAACAAAACATAAATTTTTCAACCACATAGTAGAATTTTTAGAGAAAAATATGAATTTTCAACAAAATAGTTAAATTTTTTACTAAAAAAGGTCAATTTTGAACTGAAAATGGTATAGTTTGAATTTTCAGTGAAAAATTAATCTTCAACAACACAATTATTATTCAACAAAGTAGTTGAATATTCAAACAGAACAGACTAATTTTCAACAAAAGAGTTGAATTTTCAACGAAAAAGTTTATTTTCAACAAAATAGTTGAATTTTCGAACCAAGAAGTGAATTTTCAACTAAAAAAATTTTTTGACAAAAAATGGAATAGCTAATTTTCAGTGAAAGGAATGAATTTTCAAAGAAATAGTTAAATTTTTGACTAAAGAAATAAATTTTCTCCAAAAAGATGAATTTTCATTCAAAAAGATTTATTTTCGACCAAAAAAGAAGAGTTTTCAACAAACAAAAAAATTAATTTTCGATCTAATAGTTAAATTATCAACACATAAGATGAATTTTCCACCAAAAAGATTAAATGTCTATAAAAAAAAGAGCGACGAAAAATGGAATAGTTCAATTTTTACATAAAACAATTAATTTTAAATAAACAGAAACTAATTTTCAACCAAAGGAATGAATTTTCAAACAAAAATATTGATTTTCCACAAAATAAATATTTTTTAACAATTTACATGAATTTTCAACCAAACATTTTAATTTTTAATGGAATTTTTAACAAATTAAAACAAATAGTTCAATTTTCACCTGAAGAAGATTGATGTTCAAGCAAACATGAAATAGTTAAATTTTATCAAAAAATTAATTTGCAATAGAAAAAAAATAATTTTCAAGCCAAATAAATAAATTTTGAACCAAAAAAATTAATTTTCTACTAAAAAAGAATTATTTTAAACAAATTACATGAATTTTCATCCAAAAAGATTCAACTAAACATGGAATAGTTACACTTTCAGCTAAAAAAAATAATTCAAAAAAATGTTAACAAAATAGTTAAATTTGGAGAAGAACAAAAGATTTGTGAACTAAGATGATGAATCATCAACCAAAAAATTTAATTTTCAACAATGTAGCCTGAACCAAAAAAGGTTTTTCCGTCATATTTTGATAATAAAAAAATTATTTGCTAATTTTAAAGAATTGTCAGTGAATAAAAAAGATGTCCCATTCATATTGAATTTACTGTAATTTTCCCGCTAATTTTGTTTCTGTATAACTTTTCAGTAATTCAGGTTTAGGTCCTGCGGCATTATACTTCCAGCTGGAAAATTTGGATATGAAATTCCCAGTACATTCGAATTGCCATTCGAATTAGCATTCACATTTACATTATCATTTGCGTTTAGATTATTTTCATAGTTAATAGGGTAGTTCTGAAGATGATTAAAAATATATTTCTCAATCTTAATTATTATTTTATCAAGATAACACTTTTTCTATGTATATTCGACACACTTTTAAATAATATTTTACAATTGTTTTTGGTCAAAAGACCCCAACAACACGAAGCGTTGCAGCAATATTGCATGAACCCAACAATAATACACTGCAAAGTTGCTGTGCAAAATTACTTTGTAAAGTTGATCTGCAAAGTTCATTTACAAAGTTGCTGTGCAAAGTTGCTGCGCAAAGTTGCTGTGCAAAGTTGCTGTGCAAAGTTATTGTGAAAAGTTGCTGTGCAAAGTTATTGTGCAAAGTTGCTTTGAAATGTTGTTCTGCAAAGTTGCTTTGCAACGTTGATCTACAAAGTTGATCAACAAAGTTGCGCTGCAAAGTTTATCTGAAAAGTTGTCCTGCAACTTTGTAATTAAATTAAATTAAATTAATTCATTACATTTAACTCAGGGTGTCTTCTCAGATCCTGGAAACGTTTGAAAGACGATAATGATTTTTTAAATAAAAGTTTTGCATTAAAATTAAAGAATTAATCACACTTTTTGTAAAACAAATTTTGAATTTAGTTCGATTTTTAAATTGACGATTCGATGTTGTAAATTTGATTTGATTTCAAAAATATTTAAAAAAATTTAATTTTATAATTCAGGAATAATATTTATTTTAACGCGAAAAAATTTTTCCGAAAGGAATGAATTTGCAAAAAAAATAAATAACGTTATTTCAAACAAAAGTCATTAGATTTCGAAGAAAATGTACAATTCAGAACAATGTTCGGTTACGTTATATCAGTATTTTTAGCAAAAATTGTTATTATTTCTAATAAAAAATAATTGCATACATTTTTAAGATTATTTACAATTTTTCAACAACTTGAGGTTATGTTGGTGTCTTTCAACTGAAATTTTTATTTCTAAATAAAAATCATTAGATTTAAGTTTAATGATTTTTGTTAAAACTAATAAAATTAACAAGCTTGAACAATTTTGAATAGTGTTAGTGTTTTTCGTCGGAACTTGACATTTGTATAAAAAAATCATTACATTTAAGAAAAAATCATAATTATTGTACAAATTTTGGTTGCGATAATAAAATCAAAATTAGATTTTGAACGAGATTCACAACTTTTTAACAATTTTGGGTTATGTTGGAGTTTCGCACCAGAAATCAATATTTTTAGTAAAAAATCGTTAGATCAAATTTTTTTTATTATTTTTGGAACAATTTCAGATTAGGCTAGCAGCTTATATATTTTAAACAAGATTTACAATTTTAAAACAATTTACGGTTATGTTAACTTTCTTCACGGAAAATCGCTTATTTTTAACAAAAGTGAATAAATTGTAAAGAAGATTTACAATTTTGAACAATTTTTACTTCCTTGATGTTATTGCTAATTGAAATTATATTGCAATTTTTGAACAATTTTAGGTTACGTTCGTGTTTTTCCCCGGAAATCTGTATAGATTTCAAAGAAGATTTGCAATTTTTGAACAATTTTAGGTTATGTTAACATTTGCCCCCGGCAATCAGTTCGAAATACGCGCGTATCGCTCGTAATTATTATTTAGTTATCAATAAATAATATTGTTGAAACAATAATTTTTGTCAACTTCAATTAATTATGTCCTCGCTTTGTCTGATTATATATAATATATATAGGGGTGAAATTCAAAAAGGAATTATTGATTTCCGATTTTAATTTTTGATTATTTCTTGATTTATGGCTAATTGTGTAGAGAAAAATTTGAGGGACAACTCGATACGCCTGATATTGATAATTCTGTCCAAAATTTGCAAAATCGTCTTTTTAGGGTTTCGTAGCCCTGAGCAGAAACCCTTATAGAAGGTGAGAGGAGGAGAGGTAACGAAAAATGGAAGGAGTGAGAAAAAGTGAGGGAAAGTGAGCAAAATTGAGGGGAAGTTATGGAAAGTTCGGGAAGGGATGGGAATTGAGAGAACGTAGGAGAAGGGATTGGGACGTCAGAAAAAGTGAAGGAATATGAAGGGTATGTTATGGGTGGGCAGGTATGGGGAAGCGTAAAAAGTAATGGCAGAGATGGACGAGTAAGAGAATGTGAAGAAAGGTGAAGTAGAAGAAGTGAGAAGAAGTAGAGTAGGCGGAAGTAGGGAAAGTAGGGGGATAAGTGAGGATAGCTAGGAGAAGTCACGGAAAGTGAGGTAAGTATAGGAAGTAGGGAAAGGACGGGAAGTGAGGGAATATGAAGAGAGGTGAAGCGGGAAAAAGGAGCGGAAGTGACGAAAGTTCGAAAAGGGAAAAGAAGTAAGGAAATGTAAAGAGAGGGGAAGTAGAGGAAGTGGAGGAAGTAAAGGAAGTGGAGGAAGTGAGAAAAAGTAGAGGAGCTCGACGTATGGAAAGTAATGTCAGAAAGATGTAGGGAAAGTGTGGCAAGGGGTAGTAGGAGAAGGGAGGGAAAGTAAGGGAATGTAAATGGGGGGGATGTGGTAGAAGGGAGACAAAGTAGAGAATATAAGTTGAAGTAGGGGGAGTGAGGAGAAGTGGAGAATGTTAATGTAGGAATGATACGGAAGGGTGAGGTAAGGTTGGGAGGGTAAGCTAGGAGGGGAATGAAAAGCGATGGAAAGTAACGAAAAGATAATGAAGTGGGTGAAGGGAGGGAATATAAAGGTAGGACAAGCAGGGAGAGTGAGGATGGTTTAGTGGGAGAAGGGGGAGGAATCGGGTACAAGGAGCGCAAGTGGGGGAAGTTCGAAAAGGGAGAAGGAGTGAGGAAATGTATGGAGAGGGAAAGTAGAGGAAGTAAAAAAATGTAAAGGAAGGGGCTGTAGTGCAAGAGAGAGAAAGTGGAGGATATAAGGTGTAGTAAGGGAAGTGATGAGAAGTAGAGGATGTCAATGTAGGGAAATAGAAAGGTGAAGGTAGGGTTTGGAGAGTAAGTTAGGAGGGGGAGGAGAAGTGAGGGAGAGTAACGAAAAGTATATGAAGTAGGTGAAGGAAGTGGAAGTGGAGGAATATAAAGGTAAGATAAGTGGGCAAAGTGAGGGAAAGTATGGGAAGTAGAGGAAGGGAGGGGAAGCAAGGAAATGAAAAGAATGTGAAAGGAGAAGGAGAAGTAGGAAGTAGAGATGTGAGGGAAATTAGGGGGAGTCAGGAGAAGTTTTGGAGGTAGAAGTAGGAAAGAGGGATGTGGAGGATGTGTGGTGAAATAGGGGAAGTGAACAGAATTAGAAGAGGTGGAAGTAGGGAAAGTAGTATAGATGAGGGGAAGTAGGGGAATGTAAAGGATGGAGAAGAATGGAAGAGAGAGGAAGTAGAGGACGTGAGTGGAAGTAGAGGAAGTGAGAAGTAGAGAAAGTTGATATAGGGAAAGTGGCGAAGAGGGAAGTGAGAGTATGAAATTTGTTTGAAATTTAAATGTGTTTTTGGACCTCCTCATGTTAACCTCTTGATTCAAAATGAAGATAGACTTTGTCCTTATATTTCAAAGTCAAAGACTGGATTTGGCTTAACAGTCTGGAAATTTGTGATTTAGGTCATGGTGTAGCAAACTCAATTTTAACTCAGATCGAATTCCCGAGTCCCGGTTTTCATCTGAAAATGGAGGACACGGAAGTAGACCACAAAATATCGATGCGAAACTCAAATGTTCTTCCTGTGGTTTACCATTGTATTAAAAACTTCGCGTCCGGATATGTCCAAGTTAATGATTAGAAAACTAGCTCTGAATTCGATGTCGGATCTTTCCAATTTTTTTTTTATTTATAATTTAATGGTGATCATTTGATGAGTACCTTGTCCACCACAAAATTGTATAGTCAAATTTTCAGTTGAAAAAATTAATGTTCAACCAAATATATGAATTTTTAACTAAAAGTATGAAATATTTGATTGAAATAGTTTCATTTTCAGTTCAACACAAAAAAATTAATTTTTCTCAAAATTTGTCTGAAATAAGGTGGAAAAAAATTTCCCTGAAGAAAGATTGAAAATGTTCCATTATTGACCTTAAATTATTTATAAAAAAGGTTAAAAATTAAAATCTGAATAAAATAGTGTTTTAATAGGGATTTAATTAAATTAATTAATTTTAAAAAATTTATTTCAGGGTGTCTACTCAAATCCTGGAGAAAAATTCACTGAAATTCGCGATTTTTTGATAAATAATGTTTTTTCAATTTCTAGGGATCCAATTAATATATTTAAATTAGAAAGCTTCGACAAAATATATTACAAGATATTCTTAAATACATTGGCATCATTAATTGATTAAATTAGTAAACAGAACTAAAAACATGAATTATCATTTTTTTAAATTTAAATAATTTTTTAAAAATTTTATTTTATTTTCATATATTTAAATTTCATTGCTCATGTGGGCAAATTTAATGTGGATACTATATTAAATTTAATTAAAAACGCTTCAAATTCCTAAAAATTCCAGTAAAAATATTGAATTTTCAACCAAATACATGAATTTTCAACCAAATAGTTGAACTTTCATCTAAAAAAATGAATTTTCAAGAAAATATTTGAATTTTGACCTAAAAAAAATCAGTTTTCAACCAAAAATGAAATAGTTAAATTTTCAGTTTGAAAAATTAAATTTCCATTATTAAACAAAAAATGTAACCAAAATGACGAATTTTCAACTAAAATGATAAATATTTTACTTGAATACTTGCATTTTAACCAAAAAGATGAATTTTCAACCAAGAAGATATATTTCTAAGAAAAAAAATTCAAGAAAAGACACGAATTTTCAATTAAGAAAGATAAATATTCAATCAAAAATTTAATAGTTAAATTTTTAGTTAAAAAAATTAATTTTCAACAAAACTGATGGAATATTTAATTGGAATAGTTAAATTTTCAGTTTGAAAAAAACTTATTTTCCGCCAAAAAAAAAAATAATTGTTAGAAAAACAGTTACATTTTCAAACAAATTGATTAATTTTAAACTTGAATTATGAATCTTCAACTGGAATAGTTAAATTTGGAACCAACAAGATGAATTTTCAACCAGGAAGATAAATTTCTATGTAAAAGAAAAATTAAACAAAATACATGAATTTTCAACTAAAAAAGGTGAACAGTAAACCAAAAATTTATTATTTAAATTTTCAGTTGAAAAAAGTAAGTTTCAAATAAATAGATAAATTTTCAAGCAAAAAAAAAAACAATTTTCGAAAAAATAGTTACATTTTCAAATAAAGTGATAAATTTTTAAATAAAATGATGAATCTTCAACTGGAATCGTTGAGTTTTCAACCAAAAAGATCAATTTTCTACCAAGAAGATAAATTGAAAAAAAAATCCACAAAATACATGAATTTTCAAATAAAAAAGATAAATGTTTAACCAAACATTTAATACTTGAATTTTCAGTTAAAAAAATAATTTTTGATTTATTTATTGCTTCCTTATTGTAATAAATTAGCAAATATATTTGGTTCCTCGTAGAGGATTTCATTTTTTCAATAAAGTTTTTGACAAGTAGTCGAGTCGTTAATTTTTTAATAAATTTTTTTACAAAATAAAAAATTATTGTACGTCAGGTAAAAAAATGATATCTGCTGATTTAAAATTGACGAAGACTTTTATTTTTTCATCAAGTTTTTAAAAATGAATAATCAATATTATCGGCTAAGGCATCAATTTTCTGCCAAGTTGTCAAATTGTGAATTTGTTCATAAAATAAACAAATGTTCATTTATTAATTTTGTTTAGAGCATTAAGAATTACTTTAGATTTTTTTTTAAATTGATTAATCACTTTGTTAGAGAAGAAAAAAAAAGAAAAAAAAAGAAAAAAATAATTGAAACAAAAAATGTGAATTCGTCCCTAATGAAATTTTTTACGATACAATAAATTGCTTATAACCAAGAAGAACTCTATTACTGTGGTAATGCAAGATTGTTCGGATTTATATTAAAAGAGGTAGAAAAAACTCTGCCTATATATGTATATATATATATATACCTACATATTTTTATTTTTTATTTTTTATGTTTTTAAATTATCATTACAAAAAAGTCAAACTCTAAATTTGAATCAGTCAAAAATGATTTTTGAAGTTAGTCACTTTGACTCACTGATCAAATCAGTCATTTTGAATGATCCAATCTGTAATTTTCACTGATGAATTTAAATATTAATAATTACGAATTGAAAGCGTTTGAAATATAAAAAAAATATATATTAAACGATTTTGAATTCAAAAATTTCCAAATAAAATAATTTTAGATCAGGCAAAATTTGGAAAAGGACAATATTTCGAATGGAACAAGAAGGAATTCAAATTTTATTTTTTCCGAATAAAATCGTTTTAAACTGAATAATTTAAAAGTGTTCCAAATTGAAAAATTCAAAATCAAAAGTTCTCAAAATTGAAATTGTGTCATTTCTAATTCAAAATATTCCAAATTAAACAATTTTATTTTGAATTTAAGAATCTCGAAATTGAATGATATCAGATTAAAATTTCAAAAATAGGGACAAGATCAAAATGTTAAGAATGAAGTATTTTCAGATTAACATTTTGAAAATTGGATCGTTCAAAATTCAAAGAAAGTAAAATTTTATTATTATTAATTAACCAATTAATTAATTAATTAATTAATTAACCAACGGCCATACCACGCTGAAAAACCCAGTTCTCGTCAGATCACTGAAGTTAAGCAGCGTTGGGCGCGGTTAGTACTTGGATGGGTGACCATTCGAGAAAACCGAGTGCTGTTGGCACATCGTGGGTGTGGTGAGCCCACACTTGTAGTTATTTTACTACAAGCTATCAACCTAGAAACACTACCCGAATCGGGTAGTGTCACGCCTACCCTGAAAGGGAAATGGCTTAATGGTATACAATTAAAAGTTTTCAAAATTGAATGAAAAAAGAAAATTTTTGAATTTTAATAATTTTCAATTCGAAGCGATTAAAATTTAACAATTTGAAACTGAACATCATATTGTATGTTTCAAAGTCAAAGCTTTGGAAATCATAGAATTTTGAATTGTTATTGAATACAAAAAAATTAACTAAAAAAATCTAAGAATATCACTGAAGAATTGTGCTACTAAATTCCTATTCAAATATTGTTTCCATCTAAAATATTACATCTTTAACCATTTAATTTGAAATTTTTAAATTAAAGATGACATTTTTTTCAATATTTAGTAATATCTCACTTTTTCATTTGAAATGAGTAATTATAAATCAAATATTAAAAACTAAACAATTTTAAACGAAATCATTTAATATAGAAAGCCTCGAATCTTTAATGTTTCAGAGTGTTAAATTTAAACTTTGAACGTTACAATTTTAATTGTTCAATATAACAAATTTTCAATAAATGTAATCAAAATTAATTAATTTACAATGCATAAATAATAATTGAACAATTATCAATTAAAAAAAAAATTAAGTTAGTTCAAGAGATATTTACAAGCTTTGAGAAGATTCAAACTTAACTTAAAACTGGAAAATATTTTGAAAAATAAAAAAATAAATTTAGATTTCTGAAGGTTTCGAAATAAAATTTTGAAGCTTTTCAAGGATCTTTAAAGGCTTTAAGAAAATAAAAAATTTCTAAAGTTTGCTGGAAAAATTTAAAATGATTTTTTATTTTGAAAAATTAATTTTAAGAAAATAATTTAAAAAATTTAAAACAAAATTTTTTGATCAATAAATGACAATTGAACAAGTATTATTTTGGAAAATAATAGAGCAAGTTTAAAATATATTTGGAAGTTTTGAAAAGATTCCAAAATAATTTAAAACGTGAAAAGATTTCAAACCATTTAGTACACAATGTAGATTTTTGAAGATTTCGAACAAAAAATTTATAATATTTTTAAGCAATTTGGAGGGTTTTAAATGAATTAAAAATGTGTATTAAAATTCCTAGAAGAACTAACAATAATTTTTTTATTTTGAAAAATCAATTTTAAGAGAATATTTAATAAGATTTCCAAAATTGTCAAAAAAGAATCAGGATGATTTTAAGGTCGTTTTTTCACTTTTGCAGGATTTAAAAAAAATTTTAGGAAAAATTCGAGTTCCAAGATAATAATATTATTATTATTAGATTCTTGGAGATTTTATAAATTATTTTTTCAAACCAAATTTTTAAGAGAATATTTAAAAAGACTTCAAAACAAATCTTAATATTTAAATTAATTTTTTTTAACTTTAATTTTAAAAGATTAAAATTTAAAGTATTTCACTTTGAGTGTCTTAATTTGCGGTTCAGTTTTTATAACTTCAAGTAAAATTTTGTTTATCTTCAAGAATTCTGACCTTTTAATTTCAATGGCCGTGATCAATTCTTTCTCAATTGTTCAATTTCTATCTTCAGTCAAAAAGTTGTTCTTTTTTTGGACCTAGGATGACAAATATTGAGAATATTGCAATGAGATAATTTTAAATGACATATATGGTGTCCAATCGATTGCTATATATTTTTAAAAAAACTTCAAACGTAAGGTGTTTTGTTTTTTCAATAACGATTATTCATCATTGTCTTTTAATATCTTACCATTCCTTTAAAGTTTAAACATAGATTTTTCTTGTAATAGCGATTATTTATGCATGATCGCATCTTAATTGGAAATTATCTCATTGCAATATTCTAAATATTTGTCAGCCTAGGTCGAAAAAGAACAACTTTTTGGCACCAAAACATGTAAATACCTGTAGATTCTTGTAGTTGTAATTTTTTGTAAATTCTTCTAGAAAATTAAAACTACAATAAAATCCAACAATGTACATAAAAATACAAAAAAGTACAAAATTCGTCTCAATAATAGACCAAAGTTATACTTCCCTGTAATTTTGGTTGTAAGTTATTGTATTTATTTAAAGGTTCCTGTAAAAATAGTTTTAGATTTCTGTACTTTTTTGTAACAATGTTTCCACTAGGGTCAACAATTGCAAACTCTGTTCAAAAATTGAAACATTCCTAAATTAGGATCCTGAAACCAAGTCATCACAAATTATTAATTATGAAATTGTGTATCACGCTTTTTGAAATTCAATAATTTTCTTTTTGTTTATGAAAGTGAAGAATCAATTAATCACGTTTATCGGAAGTGTTTCATGGTGTCCCGATAAAAGGCAATCAATTTCCATCAACAGTTTTGATAGAATTGCTATTGATTTCCATCAAAGCAAAATAGGCCAATGTTCTAATAATTCCTATAAATTCCCTAACTTGTTTTCATATTCAATATAATCCTACGAAATATATCCCAAATTTCAATTAATTGCAATAAGATTCTTTCAGAGATATCCTATCCAATTTTATCAAATATTATATCTGTAATTACTGTCTATTTTAATATATTTTTTTGCTTTGAGAGGTAGGGGATCCATAGGAGGGAGTGAGAGGAAATGTTTCCATTCTTTTTGTAGAGAAGGGATCTACGGTAGATAGATTTAGAGGGAGGTGAAAGGAGGGTGTTATGTGTCTATCTCATAGTATGGGAAGATATAGCGGATTGAAGAGTGATCTGGAGAGTACCGGAGGAGGTAGTGAGAGGATAATGTCGAGGGAGGTGGAAAGGGGGAGTGATGTGTATCTCGTAAGATAGAGAGAGATAGCGAGTTAAGCGGGTATTTTTTTTTTTGCTTTCGATTTTCTCATGAAAAGTATTTGATTGGCAGAGATTCAGTTCGTTACTGGGTGGGAGAGGGATGAAGTTAGTCAGTGTGTCGGCTGAAATGCCAGCTGTCTCAGCGGAAATGGGCAGGCTGGTATGCCAGCTAACCCGTTAGCGGAGGAAAGAGGGGGGGGGGGGAGAGGTTAAATAATAAGAGAAAGAATCGTATTTCGGTTAAGTTTTTATTTGTGTTGCTTATTTTATCATGATTTTACCGATAGTTGGAGTTCTTTATTGTAAAGTAGTAGGTTCGTCCTCACAAGAGGGTGATCGCGATGCGTCGTCAATTTGCCTCTGGCTGGCTTCCAGCTGGAGGATTTTGGCGGTCGAGAGAGAGAGTTCTGTATGATTGGTTGGTCACGGCACTGGCTTGCTCGTGAAGACCTATGGCTGGCTACCAGCTGTAGGTACCTAGGGCTGGCTTCCAGCTGTAGGGTTTAAGTGAGAAAGCTCTGGCTACCAGCTCCCAAACACTTCTGACGTTCTGGGCCCGTGCGAGCCCTTTTAACGGGGAGGCTTTGTGGGCGTTGCGTGGGAGTCGAGCGGAGAGGGTAGACAATCGTTGGAGGGAGATGCGCGCGTCGATCTACGCGCACGCTGTTCTCGCGACTCTCGCCTCTACTCGCCCTGCCGCCTTGCTGACGTCAGAGCTGACGTCACTTCACACAGTACCTCCTTTCGCCGTGGTGAGGCTACCTTCTCTCTCTCTTGCTCTAAGGTCTAATTGCTAGATATTACAATTCTAAGATGGTTGCCTACTGAATGAATAAACGTCGTCTGCGAGAGTGTTTTAAATCTACGTATAAAAGAGTCTCGCTCTATGCGAGCCGCGTATTACACATTTTTAGGGTAACCTTATACTTTTCTATCAATATTTTCTCATTCAAACTCTGTTAAATCTTAACCGCATAAGACTTGTCTCAAATCCTATGTTCCGAGATTTTGGAAGATTTCATCTACCTCTTTCTGTCGAGAAATCTTATACTTTTCTATCAACACTTTCCCATTAAAATTCTATCAAATCTTATCAAATTAAAGGGAATAAAGGTTTTACGACAGCAAAACATATTTTCTTAAGATTCCTGGGAAAATTTAAAATGACTTCCTACTTTGAAAAATTAAATTTAACAGAATATTGAAAAAGATTTTTAAAAACATCCAAAATTATAAAAAAAAATTTGAAACATTTTAAGTGATTTTTTTAATTTTCCAGGATTTAAACATTTTAAAAATATTAAAACGTTCAACAAATTTTAAAACAGAATGTAGATTTTTCAACACTTTGAAATAAAGTTTTGAAGCTGCTTAAGAATTTGAGAGGTTTCAAGATAATACAAAAATTTTCTTAAGATTCCTGGAAAAGTTTTAAATGATTTTTTATGTTGAAAAATAATAATTTTAAGAAAATATTTATAATAGATTTCAAAACAATTTTTAATTTATAATAATTCATAACAGCTGGCCAATTATAAATTTGTAAGGAACTAAAATTAAAATAATTCTACTTCTAATTAAAAAATTGTTCAGTTTAAAAAAATGTAATCTTTCCATTTTTAATGTTTCTAACTTAAAATTGCTTGAAACGATATAATTTTGAATATCTCTAAATTCGTGAATTCATTCTTTAGTTTAGATAATTGAGAATGATAGCGTAGATTTACATATTTTTTTGAGTCTTTGAATTGCACAATTTATAAGAGTTTAACAATTATTTATATATTGAGCGTTTAAATTTTAAAAAAATAGGCTTTAGGGTCCTTAAGAGTAAAAACTGAAGGAGTAATTTGATTTTGCTTCTTATAAATGATAACTCTGTTTTTTTGTTCATAATTCATCATTTTAGTTGAAAAATCTTTTTTTTTTCAAAATTCAACTATTTTGTTAACATTTTTTAAAATTATTTTTTTCAACTGGAAATTTAACCATTCCATGTTTGGTTCAACATTTATCTTCTTCAGTGGGCAATTCAGCTACTTGATTGAAAATTCATATACTTTATTGAAAATTATTCTTTTTTGGTAGATAATTAATTTTTTTGATTCAAAATTAGTTTTTTTATTTGAAAATTAATTTTTAACTAAAAATGTAACTATATCATGTTTTCCTGAACACTTTTGTGTGTCTTTTGTTTTCAGAATATTAATCATCATGGTGACTAATTCACCTTTCTAAATAGATCTATAGAGTACAATTATTACTTTTAACAATTTAATAATTTCAGAGGACTTTTTTATACCCTTTTTTATAGACGATTTTGAACTAAAGATATCCATATTCTGCCAAATAGTTTAATATTCAACTTATAAAGGAAAAATTAGAACCAAAAATAAAATAGCTACATTTTAAGATAAAAAAATTAATTTTTAACAAAAACAACGGATTTTCAATAAACTACTTCAGTTCTCAAATAAAAGAAGAAGAAAGATTTTAATTTTAATTAAAAGATAGTTAAATTGAACCAAAAAAGACAAATTGTCAACAAAACAGTTGAATCCTTAACCACAACAGAATATGTTTGAACCAAGCAGTTTCATTTTCAATCAAAAAGTATAAATTTTTAACCAAGAAGATTAATTTTCTAAGAAAAAAGACAAATTCTTAATAAAATAATACAGGAATGTTGAATCACAAAAGATCAATTTTCAATTTAAAATATGAATTTCAAACCATGAACAGAGCTTTTATATTTTTAGTGAACAGACTTAATTCTGAACCAAACTAAACCCCGCACAAAATGTATTGAAAAAAGGTCTCGGTGGATTTTGATAATTTTTTGATATTTTGTAGAACATGACCCCCGAACAAAAATCATAATGACAAAACCCCGAAAAATGGACAGATTTTCATCAGCACCGCGCCAAAAGTACCCTTTCAGACCAGCATTCACGCTACATAGAAGCTATTGGCGCGAAGCTCACTGAAAACACTTAGCACTCTGCAATTGTGACATTTTGTAGGTCGTGGCCCCGCGAACAAAAAATCCTTCTGACAAAACCCCGAAAAATGTTCGCGGGGCGATGACCTACAAAATGTCACAGTTGCAGAGTGCTAAGTGTTTTCAGTGAGCTTCGCGCCAATAGCTTCTATGTAGCGTGAATGCTGGTCTGAAAGGGTACTTTTGGCGCGTTGCAGATGAAAATCTGTCCATTTTTCGGGGTTTTGTCATTATGATTTTTTGTTCGGGGGGATCATGTTCTACAAAATATCAAAAAATTATCAAAATCCACCGAGACCTCTTTTCAATACATTTTGTGCGGGGTCCTTTTCATCTCAATGACAAATCTTCTTGAAAAAAATTAGTTTTCAAGAAAAGAGTTTCAACATTCGACCAAAAGGTGGCAAGTCCTTTTTAAATAGATTTATAAAGTACAATTATCAAGTTAAACGATTGAATAATTTCAGAGGGCAATATGTTCTTTTTGAAGAGAACGTTCATGTTGAAGAAAATGGTCTAGGATTTGAAGAAGACGCCATATGATGAATTGGGAACTTAATCATCGCTGGATGAATTGTTACGTATTGGAAAGGGAAAACGATCACGAAGAAGAGTGATAAAAAAATAATATAAATATGTTGGATAAAGATAGGTTGTTCTGATCTTGAAATATAATATCTCTGTTTCAAGGTATGATTGTATTTATTTCTTGTAGATTTCTTCCTGTATACGTAAAGAAAATGTGTTTCTGACAAGAACATTTCATTTGAAAAGAAAAAGGGAAGCAATTGTAAATTCTAAATAAATACAGAATTTGTACTGCACTTTAATGATTTCAACATATACAGTAATAATAATAATGGTGCAGACGAAAAGCAAAACTGCATATGTAGAAAAAATTACCAACCATATAAAATTTCTCGACGGACAAGATGTGATGGAAATGTCCTAGATTCTGAAACATAGCACTTGATACAAGTTCTGTCTGGATAATATTTTACAGAGAAATAATGAGAATCTGTTGATAGAAAAGTATAATATTTCTTGATAGACAGATTCTGATTGAAATTTCCAAAATAAGATTTTATTTTGAAGAATAGGAAAATTGTCCTTGATGCATCTTCGGTGCAGATAAGATTTTCTAGAGGCATAATGAGAATCTGTTCATAGAAATGTATAAGATTTTTCAGTGGGTAGAATGTGCTAGAAATATCCTAGATTTCAAAACATAGGGCTTTTTACAAGTTCTGTGTAAATAATATTTGATAGGGGCATTTATGAAAATGTCCTAAATTTGATGGATAGAATTGGATAGGAATATCCTAGATTCCAAAATATACGATTTGATGCATGTTGAATTTGAAAGGATTTGTATCAAAGCTAATAGAATTTTATTTGAGTTCTACGGATTCACAGATTTTGATAGAATTTGTCCTAAACGTATAAAATTTTGTCCAATATATTTTGACTGGATACAGAATCTATCCAATTTTGTATACTTTTTTTCCAGAAGAAAAGTTGCTTAAAAATTATTTCACTATGACTGTTGAATAGCCATGTCAATTTAAACTTATTTCTTCTGGGAATTAATCTGTTATGTGTCAGGTTAATTTTAAATTAAGAAGATAAATTAGGTGTCAGTCGTAATTCAGTATTTAAATGTAACTCAATTAATTAAAAGATATTAGCAGAATTAGAGACGACTCCTTTGGTTGCTTCGGAGTCCAACAGACTGAAGTTTCTAAGCTTTTAAATCCACTTGTATTAATCAAATATAACTCAAAGTAAATATAACCCAAAACTTTAAGTTTATAAAAGTTAGCATAGATCAAAATGAATACATATTCACTAAAAGAATATAAACAATCGATGTTATAATTGGCTATCTAAATCATTCTTTAATCCTACCTTATTAGTGACTAATTCCTTCATGAAAGATAGTTTTGGGACTTTAAAGATAAAATCAGGAAAGTAAAAATACCTCAAAATCACTCTAAGGTTTCACTAGAAGTGGTTTTAATGTTTTATAGTATTCTGCGTTTTCATTTGATAATCATTTTCATAAACAATTTTCTGGTTATTCAATAGGGTGTCCCCCTTATCACCAGTAATAGCATATATAGTGCTTGAAATTGCAGAGAAAAGAGCTCTCTCTAAATTAAAAGCAGTTTTTTATAAAAGATTTGTCGATGTTGTTTCTACTATAATTCCCACTATCAATATTAATGAGATTGTTGAAGATTTCAATAGTGTGGAAAAATATACAATTTGCTTTTGAAATTGAAAAAACGATATTAAAATTTTTCCTGATTTATCTATCATCAAAACTGAAAATGAAGGTTCAATAACAAATTGATAAAAAAAACCATCATCTGGTCAACATCTAAATCACAATTCTCATCATCCTTTCCTTCTCCAAAAATTGGGTATATCGAAAATTTCATTAAAAGATGCATTAAACTGAGTCTTTTTAACAGTCGATAAAAATTTTCAAGGAAAAAGTTGAATTTTTAGGCTAAAAAGGCAAATGTCTTAGAAAACATTTGAGTTTTTAAACCCAAAAAGATGAATTTTCAAGCAAGAAAGATGATTCTTCAACCAAATAGTTCAACCTTTAAAGAATGGTTTCCAAGCAAATGGTCAAATTAAAAAAAATAAATAAATAAAAATAAATAAATAAATTTAACCAGAAATAGTTGGATTTCTAATCAAATAGGCAAATCTTTAAGCAAAAAAGACGGATTTTCCACAAAGTAGTTGAATTTTTGAACAAAAACGATGACTTTTAAAAAAACTAGTCGAATTTTCAACAAAATTATTAAATTTTTTAACCAAACGTTAAATTTTTAATCACATATTAGAATTTTCAACCTACAAAGATGAAGTTTCAATCAAATTGTTGATTTCTTAAACAAAAAAGATTAAACGTCATCCAAAAACTATTTGCATTTTTAATTAAATTGTTGAATTTTCAAGTCAAAAAGACTAATTTTTTTAGAAGACAGTTGAACTTTCAATTCAAAAGGATGAATGTTCAACAAGACAGTGAAATTTTGAACAAAATAATCAGATTTTCAACAAAATAGATGAAATTTCAACTGATCAATTAAATTTTTAACAAAATAGTTGAATTTTCAACTAAAATGATGAATTCCTAGCGAAAAATATAATAGTTCATATTTCAAGCAGGAAAGATTGTTGAGTCATGAGAGAAAACAATTTCCAACAAATTGTTGATTTTCAAACCAAATAGGCACATTCCCTAGGAAACACTTAAATTATTAACCCAAAAATGTGAATTTTTAAACAAAAAGGTAACATTAAAACAAATAGTTAATTTTCATCCAAAAACTTAATTTTTAACCAGTTAAATTTTCTATGAAAATAATAGAATTTTCAACCCAAAAATAGGATTGTTCAACAAAACAGGTGATTTTTCAAACCAAATAGTTGAATATTTAATTGAAAACCATCAATTCCCAACTCAAAATGGAATAGTTAAACTTGTAGTTGAAGGAATTGATTTTGAACCCCCAAAAAACTATTTAAATTTTCATCCAAACAGATACACATTCAACCAATAAAATGAATTTTTCACAAAATAGTTCAAATTTAAATTAGGGACATGAATTTTTATTCAAGAAGATTAATTTCCTACAAAAATAACGAATTTACAGCCAAATATATAAATTTGCAACCAAATTGTTTAATTTACAACTGAAAACGATTAATTTTTAACCATGAATGAAATATTTAAATTTTCAGTTAAAAAAATTACTTTTGAAACAAAAAAGAAAAAGAATTTTCAAAAAAATACTTAACTTTTTAACCAATCAAATGAAAGTTTTGATAAATTGTACAACTTTCAATCCAGCAGTTGAATTTTCAATTAAAAAGAGAAATTCTCAATGAAGAAGTGACTAATTATATTTTCAACTAAAAACAATCAATTTTCTGCTAAAAATATATTATTTAAGTTTCCAGTCAAGAAAATAAATTTGCACGTAAAACACAACGAATTTTCAACAAAATAGTTAATTTTTCAACCAATAAAATGAAAGTTTTGGTAACGTAGTTTAACTTTCAACCAAATAGTTGATTTTCCAACAAAAAATATAAATTTTTATTGAAAACATTATTAATTGAATTTTCAAATGAAAACGATCAATTTTCAGCCAAAAATATATTAGTTAAATTTTCAGTTAAGAAAATAAAGGTCCACGTACAAAATTAATTTTCAACAGAATTAGTTACATCCTTAACGGTTTTTAATAGAATATTTTTTGTAATAGAATTCTCAACCGAAAGAGATGAATATTCTGTGAAGAAGTTTTCGAACGGCCCCAAATATTAATGTGTATAGCTCAAAGAGATTTAAATTAGCAATTTTTTCAGCAAAAAAAATGTAAGGATGTGAAGGAAAGCTTTTCTGATGTAGTTTACATGATTAAATGTACAGATTGTAACAAAGTTGATATTGAAGAAACATGCAGCAGATTAAAGACATGCATAGCTGAGCACAAAAGAGATTGTGTAATTGGAAATAGTAAAAAAATTACAAGAATATTAAAATAATAGCGAGAGAGAATATCTCTCATTTACGTAAATTTCTTGAATCAATTTTTCTAACATAATATTTTGACATTTTTGATAACTTTCAACCTTAAAGCTTACATAGATATAATGATTATTAATCCATTCTAAATTAATAAGGTGATTTTTCTTGTTATTCAAATTCAAGCTTCTTGGCGCGCTCACTAGAGGCGTCTTGCGTTCAATATTTTCAGTGTTGTGTTTTTCTATTTACTTTTTACGTATTCTATGTCCCAACCTTAATTTCTATTTTATCAATCAGTTGTTTGATTATTATGTCCGTCTAACTTCAATTATTTTTTACTGGCTTTTAAATACCTATTGTTTTTAATTTTGTTACAGTTGTTTCAACATTTTTCTTTTTCTGGTATTTAATTGAAGCATTCACGAAAAAAAAATTTCCTGGAAGATAAAGATAATCGTGTATGCTTATTTGATTATACGAGCCACTTGCGACTGCACTTCTAGATTAATATTCGCAGAGCGCTTCCAAAAAGTTGTAACGTAGAAAAGTTAGTTAAAATTATCTCTAGACTCGCAAAAAGTTTGCCAAGTTCTGGCCACGGCGAAAACTTCTTTAACATTTGAATCGAGTTTCATTCCACACTTCTAAACAAGTTAAAAAGCTTTTAAGCTCCGGCGGAAGAGATGACGGGATTGTAAGCAACACATCGACACTGTCGTGTCTCTTCATCCGTACTTCCGCCCATGAGAAGGAAAGAGGAACAACAAGGTGTAATAGAGGGGGTGTAAATGAGTGTCGTGAGATGAGAAGATTACTTTCAAGAAAAATGAAAAAAGCTTTCTAATTGAGGTAAAACAATAGGATATCTAGCGTCAGCGCTTTTCGTGATTTAAATTCTAGAAGATAACCTTGAACGAGGACCTAGACACTTAAGCATACTGCTAAAGATAATAAGTTAATTTCCGCTCTTTCCATTATCGAAATTTATAGAAATTGTGTCTTCAAGAAAATACTAGCTTCAGGTTGCTCGGAAGAATTCGTGAAAAAGTATTAGGTCTGCAAATTATTTCGGTGCCCTGAGCTGAAAATTGCTGCCAGGAACCTCGGAGGATCCTGGACATGTTTCTGGATGCGATCCTGCACAGGTAATCTTGACGGTTCCCGCGCAGAAATTTTGCGCAGGAACCGGTACATGAACCGTCAAGATTACATGTACAGTTTATTGTGCAGGTTCCCATCCAGCAACATGTTCAGGATTCTCCGAGGTTCCTTTACAG
>CAKNYM010050068.1:86573-120745 GCA_932195095.1 Andricus curvator
AACACCTTTGTATGCACTAAGAGGTCCCCGAGATACCTTTTGTTTAACCTTTAATTAAACGAAAACTGACCACGATTTCGAAAAAATAAGAAATATATTCGTAATTAGGGGAGTTTTTTCGACCTTTTAAACAAAAGATATCTCGGGGACCTCTCAGTACATACAGAAGTGTTAGTGACGACTGCACGACTAAGACTGGAATTTCTTATTACAATTACAAATTACAAATGAAGTTACAAAAAAACACTCAATTAACGGAATTGATTTAAAAAAAAATTTTTGTCAATCTATTTGTTATAAATTGACGCTCCCCTAAATGCCATAATTTTCAAGTTATTCGTAATAACCTTTTTCCTAACGTTGTTTCTATCGTAAATAGCATGATTATCTTGTTTAGGGTTTTCAATATTTGCTCCTCAAATTTCATAACTATTGTTATTAACATAAAATCTCAACTAATAGAATTGATTAAAATTTTTGTTGTTGTAATTTTCCACACAAAATAAAACTCTTTACTCTCTTCACATTTTCTTATCCGAAGAGCTATTATTTATTAATAGCATCATAAACAATCTTTTTTTATAAATATACGCTCCCCTAAAAGCGATAAAAATATTAAAAGAGTAGAAAGTTTTATTTTGTGCTAAAGATTAACAAAAAAAAAAGTTTGAATCAATTATGTTAATTGAGGGTTTTTATTGATAACAAATTCTTATAAAAAATAAACCAAGAGAGTTTATGAATAATAATTCATGTTTTTAGTTAAAACTTCATTGTGTGCTTACAAATTAAATTGTGTTGGTTAAAAATTGATTTTTTCGACTGAAAATTTAACTAGCTCTTTCTTGGTAAAAACTGATCTTTTTTCGTTAAAAATTATTCAACTATTTGGTTTAAAATTCAGGAATTTTGTTGAAAATTTCTCTTTCTTGGTAAAAAATTAACCTTTTCAGTTAAGAATTCACCTTTTCGGTGGATAATTTAAACACTTTGTTGGACATTTATTTCCTTCTTTGGTGAAAATTTATTTTTTTAGTCAAAAATTTATTTGAAAACTGATTAATTAATTTGTTTGAATGTTTATGTGTATTATTGAAAAATCCCCTTTTTAGTTAAACTCAACTAGGTTTGATTTAAAATAATTTTTTTTACTGGTTAAAATATCTAATACATTTTTTGTTAAAAAACAATCTTTTTAAGTTCAAAATTCAACTATTTGGTTGAAAGTTGAACTGCTTTTTAAAAATGTATTTTTTTGTTAAAGATTCATAATTTTAGTAGAAAACACATTTTTTTTAACATTGAACTATATACTATACCATTAAGCCATTTCCCTTTCAGGGTAGGCGTGACACTACCCGATTCGGGTAGTGTTTCTAGGTGGATAGTTTTCTTGTAGTTATAAATAACTACAAGTTTGGGCTCACCACACCCATAATATGCCAACAGCACACAGTATTTTCGAATGGTCACCCATCCAAGTACTAACCGCGCCCAACGCTGCTTAACTTCAGTGATCTGACGAGAACTGGTTTTTTCAGCGTGGCTTGGCCGTTGGCTAATTTGATTAAAATTAATTTTTTTGGTGCAAGTTATTTCTTAACGGAAAATTCAACTACTTGGTTGAAAATTCAACTGCTTGGTTAACAAATTCAACTTTTTTTGTAGAAATTTCGTTGTTAATTGAAAATTGATTTCTTTTAGTTGAATTCTAACTATTCCATTTTTGTTTTATTTTTTTATCATTCTTAATTTCAAAATTTAACTGTTTGGTTGAAAATCCCTCTTTTTTGGTAAAGAAATTAATCTCCTAGTTTTTTGCAAGTGTTTTTTTGTTGTTTAAAAATTCATTTTTCTAATTCAAAATTTTAATATTATATTTTTGTTCGAAAATTTATCTTCTTTAGTTGAAAATTATCCTTTCTGGTAAAAAATTATCCTTTACATTAAATATTTCAAAATAATAATTTTTTTGGCTAAAGATTCATTATTTTAGTTAAAAATTTATTTTTTAACTGAAAATTCAACTATTCCCTTTTTTTGTGAAAAATTCATCCTTTTGGTAGAAATTCAATCTTCTTAGTTGAAAATTCATCAGTTTCGTTGAAAATTCATGCATTTTATTTAGTACTGGTCCTTTTTTATTATTAAAGTAGTCTTTTGGGTTGAAAATTCAACTATTTAATTAAAAACTAATTTCCACGGTTGAAGATTCATCGTTTTAGTTTAAAATTAATTTCTTAGTTTAAAAAGTCAACCATTTAAATTGGTTGAAAATTCATGTATTTTGTTGCAAATTCGTTTTTTGGTAAAAAATTACTTTTCTTAATTAAAAATTAAACTTTTTGCTTCAAAATTCATTCAATTGTTTAAAAATGTAACTTCCATTTTTAGTTGAAAATGTATCTTTTTTAGTTTAAAATAAAAATGTTTGGTTGGAATGTTATATACTGTGCTCGAAAATTGTCATTTTTGGTTGAAAATTAATATTCATGGTTAAAAATTAATCTTATTCTTGATTAACCAAAAAATATTTCTTGTTTGGAAATTCAACACTTTTGTTGAAAATTCTCCTTTTTGGTTGGAAAATTAGTCTCTTTTGTTTAAGGATTAAACCGATTTGTCAAAAGTTCATATTTTTTGGTCTAATTCAACTGTTTTTGATTAAAAATTAAAATATTTTTTGGATGAAACATCAACTATCACACTTTTTGTTGAAAATTCATTTGTTTTATCGAAGATTTATCACTTTGGTTGAAAATTCAACTATTTTGTAGAAAATTCCTTTCTGCTTTGCTAAAAATTAATTGTTTGAACTAAAAATTAATTTGAATTATTTACCTTCAGGTGTAAGGTTGTATGCAAAATGTAAAATTAGTCAGTAAAAAGCCAGGTAATTTTGAAACTGGGATTTTGTAGCAACCCTAAAAAATTGACTAATTTATTACAAAAAAGGTAAGCCTAACATTAAGCCCTTCAGTAGGTCAAAAATGGTCTAGGAACATCGAAAAACATCGAAGGAAACGCAAATTGAAATCTTTTTCATAACTCCCAACATATGGTTTTGGCTTTAAGATCCTGTTGAAAATTACAACTTTGTGACATGATGCGTATTTCTCTCCGAGCGTGAAAAAAAATGAAGCCAATGAAATGCTTTTGTTTTTTGATGGGGTAAATCTGAGGCAGCATAAATTTAACAAATTTGACTAGATTTTATAGCGCTAAGCACAAAGAGCTCATGTAATCTAAATCTACATAGGCAAATAGGTTAGCCTTATGAGCGTGCGCCTTTAAGTCCGTTTAAACCTTCCTCGCAGACCTTAAAGATCGATAACAAACTGTTTCACTCTGAATAAAGTGTCTAGCTCTAAATCGAGAAGATCCGACAGAAAGTGAGAATAGACTTAATTGTTATGCTGATTCGTATAGACTATAGAATGAATAATGATATTGAAACAGCAAAAGCCACTTGCCAACTTCAAACAAGAGAGAAATGGCGCAAATTCAAGATGTTCTCATAAAAATGGGTAACGCTTTGATCAAGAATTAAGGAATCTCATTTATTTTTGGTTCAATATCAAAAGCTCTTACGTTTAAGAGTGGAATGAGGACATTGAAATGTCCTAACTTCAAAGTTAGGTCCGGGCTTTGATAAGTACTGCTCCTATTAAAACTCTGCGGTATGCAAACAACATCTTGGAAACTGAAGGGATAGAGGCTAAATGAAAAGTAAGAATTGGCTTCTCAAATATTAATGAAATACAATTGCTGGTTCCTTTGAGCCTGTTATGATGATTTCTTCTTAAGAAGAGGTGGGTCGATATGGTACCATATTATCAGGACTTGGACAATCATCAAAATTCTGAAAGACATCATAGCTTCAGAGCGTTTATCTTTGAAAGTTAATCTATAGTGAGCTCAAAGTAAATTGATCTTTCGAGGTTTGATCTGCAAGAAAATGATTCAAGAATGTAACAGTCTTTTGTTTCTTTATGTTGATACAGATTTTCGTATCAGTTGAACACTATGGCAGCAAAAACGATACATTTAGTTTTATTTTGATGAAATTGATCCTATAAGATGAAATTGAGGTCCAAGCTTTGATGAGCACTGCTTCTATTAAATTCCTCTAGTATGCAAATAATTACTGAGTTTTTGACCTTATGATGAAACTTTGGTTTTAAGGACCTGCTAGGTCAGGGGTGGAATAATGAATATACAATGTGATCTCAAGTGGTTTTATTTAGTTAATGTAGTCAACGTGTTTTTGATATGGTACCACCATATCATCAGGATGTGAAAAGTCATCCAAATTCTGAAAAACAGCAATGTTGTTTGGTTTATCTTTGAAAGCTTATTAAATAGTAAACTTGAAGTGGATCGATCTTTCGAGATAGTGTTTAGGTTTCAAATTCAAACATTAATTTAAAATTACAAAAACACCAGGGTCACACAAAATTCAAAGGAATCATCCTGATCTGCAACTAAATAATCCTACAATTCGTCTGTTTGTTTATGTTGATAAAAATTGTTGTATCCATTGAATACCATTGTAGAAAAAATTAAACATTCAGTTTTATTGTGATGCTGATACATACGGAATAAAATATGATATGCAGACTGAATAGTATGTAATAAATTGCGACACCCACATGCAAAATTGAAAAAAGAGAGATGCTTCAAATACAAATATCCTTATGAAATTGAGTGAAACTTTGATTAAGAATTAAGGGATCTCATTTGTTTTTGCTTCTGCATCAAAAGCTCTCACTTTTAAAAATGAAATGCGAGCATTGGAATACCCTATAAGTTAAAAGTTGAGTAAGAGAGTTGATAAGAATAGCGAAGCTGTGCTTATCTCAGAGAAATATCCTCTTGTGTCAAAAGGATGCGCCTTGACGCAAATGAAATTTCATCTCAAATTTAAGGTAGAGAGGCTTTTCATTTGTCTTCAAAGGAATCTTTTTGTAGCAAGCATTATCCATTTGCGACAAACTTCATCTAATCTTGCAGCCAAATAATTCTGTTTGTATAAAGAAGATGTTCAGTTGATCCAAAACAAAACAGACAAGACGATGCTTTTGTTTCAAGACAACTTTTCTCTGAGTGTTCTATTAAAACCCTGTAGTATACAAGTAACATCTTGGAAACTGAAGGGATACATGCTGAATGAAAAGTAAGACTGGGCATCTCAAACAATTATGAACTATGATTGCTGGTTTTTTGACCCTGTTATGATGATTTTTTTCAAGGACCGATATGTCGATTTGGTACCACATCATCAGAAAGTAGACAATCATAAAAATTCTGAAAAACATCCATGTAGCTTCAGAGCGTTTATCTTTGAAAGCTAATCAATAGTAAGCTTAAAGTAAATTGAGTTCTCGAGGTTTGATCTGCGAGAAAATGATTCAAGACTATAACTGTTGTTTCTTTATGTTGATGCAGATTTTCTTATCAATTTAATACCATTGCAGAGGAGACGATGCATTTAGTTTTATTGTGATGCTGATACAGAATAAATAATGATTATCTACAACATTCACTTGTCAAATTGAAACCGCGTGTCGCAAAGTCATGATATTCTCATAGAATTGGGTAACACTTTGATTAAGAAGTAAGGGATCTTATTTATTTTTGGTTCCGCATCAAAAGCTGTTACTTTTAAGAGTACAATGAGAGCATTGGAACACCTTATATAATGAAAGTGAGTTTCAAGTTTCAATAAACACTGCTCCTATTAAATCGCTAGAGTTTGCAGACATCTTGAAAACTAAAGGGATACACGTTAAATGAAAACTAAGCCTCAGCTTCTCAACCATTAATGAACAATAATTGCTGGTCTTTTTGAGCTTGTTATGATAATTTTTGTTGTTAAGGATATGGTGTCACATCATCAGGATATGGTACCACATCATCAGGACGTAAACAATCATGCAAATTTTGAAGAACATCAATGTTGTTTGAGAGCGTTTATTTTTGAATGCTTCTTTAATAGTAAACTTAAAGTGGATTGATCTCTCGAGATGGTATTTAGTTTTCAACTTCAAACGTATGTTTTAAATTACAAAAACACGAAGTTCAAACTAAGTCCAAAGGTATCTACCATACTGATCTGCAACAAATTTATCCTAGAATGTAACAGTCTTTTCTTCCTTTATGTTGATATAGATTTTCGTATCAGTGGAATACAATTGCAGAAAAAACGGTAGCTTTAGTTTTTTGTGATGCTGAGAATAAATGATGGTATACATATTAGAGTGGACCGAAAAAATCTTTTTTTCGAGTAGCGGATTCCAATAGTGGGCAAAAGTTGTGTTTTCCCAACATTAATAAGCCCTCCAACTTCCAGCCTGATTGGACAATATCTTCTGTTCTGTGAAAACTCCTAAAAATTCCGTTTTCAGCCAAGAATAATGACAAAATGTGAAATTTGGAAATCGATTCCAAATCGGTAATTCTGATCTTTTAATTGTTAATTAGTGTCGTAATGCTAACACATTACACTCCTCATTCATTTATTTATAGATATGGCCTTGTAAAAAGAAGTAAAGGAAAAGTAGCTAAAAATGTCTATTCACGAACGGTTGGGCGAACGCCTTTAAAACTTTTATTTTAGTTTATGTTAGTATTTATGGTCTCGGTTTTCTGGATTCTCGGTTTTCTGGATTTCACTCGTGTAGAACGTTGTAATGGTAGATGCAATTTACCTTCATTCCTGAAATTCACATAAAAAAGTTATCAAGCAGAGGAAGCTGACTGCTGTACTCGACGTTCGATTGTCTCTGCAGCGTTCGACTGATGTATTGACGTTCATTTGTTTTTGGTGTTCTCGCTCACACGTTGACTTACTCAGCTGAAACTTTTAGCGTGAAAAGCACAAAAATCACTCGCTTGAAGCTTTATCTCGTATAAGATTGAAAAAATAGATTTAAAAAGATTGCTTTGACTTTGAAATTTTGTTTGTCATGTCGAAACGCACAAAATTTTCTTCACATCAGGCTATCAAATGTCTACTTTTTGGGGATCCGAAAGCTTTAGTAGAAAGCCTTCCATTAAAGATGTGATCTCATTCTGTCAACAGGAAAAGTTCAAACTAGGAACAGATTCCGGATGGAATAAAGAATCCCCTTTTTCAGTAATTGCCGATAATGTGGCTAAGAAAGTAGAGACAATTTCACATGAAAGCGTCTATCCCAACTGTGTCACGATTTATTGGAAAAAGTTCATCACTGAAAAGAAAAGTAGACAATTTCAAGGAATCTGCGAAAAAGCTCTTCAACATTGCTGCATGCAAGTGTGCTGATTTTAAAAATTGCAGATGCTCAATGGATAAGAAAGTACCCATACTCGAACAGGCTTTTCTTTTTGATCAGAGTGGTCCAAGAATGGGGAAAATTTCTTCAGTAGACGTTCCTGGATCAAAAAATAGCAAAATAGAATAAGAAGATGTGAGTCTGACAATCTTAGACTTGTGAAGCAAAAAAGTAAATAGTCTCTTGATGATAATATTGAGGCTTCACGTTCTTCCGTTGTATTAGAGGTGATAAAAGGTTCATCATAATCTGACTCAGAAATTAGTGACAAAGAAGAAGAGTATGTTCTTTCCAAAAAATCAAAAATGAACTCTTCTAATCAATCTAGGATTCTTCTTAGAGAAACTTCTCTCGTATCCCAAAGATTTGGTGTCAGCTCTAGTGCTAGGGCACTTATCGTGTCATCTGCATTCAAAGATGCAAATATCCTTGAACCTTCTCTAATTATAGATAAAAAAAATCAGAAGAGAACGAAACTATGTCCAAAAAGATCTGATAGAAGCAGCACGTGAGAAATCGTCAACTCTAGATCTGTACTTTGATGGTCGAAAGAATAAAACTCTGACAGATGTTTAAGATGACAAGAAGTTTTATCGTTGGTCAAGAAGTAAGGGCTCTTATTTATTTTTCGTTCCACATCAAAAGGTGTCACTTTTAACAGTACAATGAGAGCATTGGAATACCCTATAAGTTAAAAGTGAGGTAAGTAAGACTTATATTCTCAACCATCAATGAACTATGATTGCTGGTCTTTTTCAGCTTCTTATGATAATTTTTTTGTTTGTAAGGATTTGTGAGGACTAGGGTGGATTATCAAATATCCAGTAAAATCTCAAGTGGTTTAATTAAGTTGATGTGGACGACGCGTTTCGATTTGGTACCACTTTATCATAAGGATGTAGCCAATCATCCAAGTTCTGAAAAACATTCATGTTGTTTGAGAGCCTTGATCTTTAAAAGCTTGTTGGACAGTAAGCTTAAAGCCACATTGAATCTGAAGGTATCGTTTTTGCTTCAGCGATATTCAATTGATAGGAACATCTGCAGTTCAAATTGATGGCTTCAGATTTAGTGTGAGTGGATTGATCTCATGAGATGGTATTTAGTTTTCAACTGGAGAAAATGTTCTTGCATTGTAAAATTAATTTCGTTTCAAATGCTTGTAGCAATGTTTATGTCAAATTTAAAAGAGATGTGAGAAGTTGAAAACTAAATAGCGGACATCCACTATTTAGATAAGGTGTTTTTTCTAAATTTTTCAACCACCCCTTCTGCAAGTACTTGAATTTGCGGCAAAAAGAAGATGAATTTTCTTTTGTGTTTCTTTTCTGAATTAAAAGAACCCAATGAAAATCCAAAAATCTTTGCTTGAATGTTAATTATTTTTGTTGAAAACTCTGGTATTATATTTTTGATCAAGAAGTCATCTTTTTTGGTCAAAATTGTTATTTTTCGGTTAAAAATTTAACTATTTGGTTGAAAATCAACGTTTTTGTTTGAAATTCATATTTTCGGGTTGAAAATAGAAATTTATTGCAGAAAATTCATTTCATGATTGAAAATTCAAAATTTTGGACGAAACGTTTCTTCTTCATTGATTGAAAAATCTTTCTTGGTTAAAAATTCAACTCTCAATTGTTTCTAATCGAAAAATCAAAAAAATTTATTTAAGAATTCATTAAATAAGAGAATTCATCTTTTTAGTTGAAAATTCGATTATTTTATTGAAAAATGATCTTTTTCATGAAAAATTAATCTACATGGTTAAAAGTGGTTCTTTTTTGCTTTATAATTAAATAAAAATCTATTCTGGTGAAATATCAACTATTACATTTATCGTTGAAAATTTAACAGTTTTGTCGAAAATCAGTTTCTTTTTGGATGAAAATTTATTTTTTAACTTAAAATTTAACTACTTCATTTTTGGTTCAAAATTGATATTTTTTAGTTGCAAATTCATTCATTTTGTGGAAAATTGATCTTTTTTGTACAAAAGTAATCTTTCGGCTTTAGAATTCAACTTCATGGTTGAAAATTAAGTTTTTTGGTAGAAGATTAATTATTTTTGTTTAAAATTTATTTTTTCTCTGAAAATTTAATTATTTGGTTGAAAGTTCATGTATTTTGTTGAAAAATCTTCCTTTCTGGTAGAAAAATACTCTTCTTGGATAAAATAAAAACAATTGGTTGGAATGACATATATTTAGTTGAAAAATCTGTTTTTTTGGTAGAAAATTAATCTTCATGATGAAAAATTCAACTTTTTCCTTGAAAATTTGAATATTTAGTTAAAATTCATTTTTTTTTGGTTAAAGATACATTTTGATTGAAAATTTATCATTTTCAGTTTAGAATTTAAGTATTTGGGTGAAAATTCATTAATTTTTTTAAAACTTAACTTTCTTGGGTGGAAAATTCAATCATTTTGGTAGAAATTCATATTTTTGGGTTGAAGATTCAACATTTTTTTTTTTAATTCGTATATTTTGGTTCAAAACATAACTGCTTTGAAGGAAGTTTGTCTTTTTTGCTTTCAAAGTCAACATTTTGAATGAGAATTTATTTCATGAAAAATCTTTCTTGGTTAAAAATTTAACTCTTTTATTGAAAATTCTCGTTTTTTGGTTGAAAATTCAACATTTTTGATGGAAGGTTTTTCTTAATTGAGCGTAAAATTTTTTTTTGATTGAAAATTCAACTCTTTTATCATAAATTCCTGTTCCTGTTTTAAAAATTCTGAAACATTTATTTTTTATCTGAAAATTTAACTGTTATATTTTTGGTTTAAAATTTATCTTCATTAGCTTGAAATTCACCGATTTTCTTGAAAAAGAAAACTTTTTGTTGGAAAATTCAACTTTTTTGTTGAAAGTTATTCTTTTTCAGTAGCAAATTCCACTATTTAGCTGGAAATGCATGTAATTTGTCGTCAATATTTTTTTTTTGTTAAAAATGAATTTTTTGAAATGAAAATTCAACGACTCTATTATTGGATGAAAATTCATTTTCTTTTTTAGTTGAAAATTGAACTGTTTGGTTGAAAATTCAAACATTTTGTCGTAAATTCGTTTCTTTCTTTTTTTCAAATGAATTTATTAAACAGAAAATTCAACTATTCCATTTTTTTTTGAAAATTCAACTACTTTGTAAATTTTTTTTTTGCAAGATTAATTATCTCAGTTAATTTTTTTTTAAAAACAATTTTTAACCAAAAATTTAACTCTTCCATTTTTGGTTAAAAATTGATCTCTTTTAGTTGAAATTTCAACTATTTGGTTGAAAATTCAACATTTTTAATAAAATATTTTTTCATTTTTGACTCTAAAATAGTTCTTTGAAAATTCAACATTTTTGTTGAAAATTCATCTCTTTTGGTAAAAATGTATACATTTTTGGTTAAACATACAACTGTTTGGTAAATTATTTTGATGTTGTTGTTTAAAATTAATTTTTTTAACTGATAATTTAATTATTCCAACGAATGATTGATAAATAATATAAATTAGAGCGATATAAAAGTACTTTGGGATAACTTCTATTTTAGAACATTAGGAACACTTGAGGGTTTCATCACTGACGTAAGATACATCGCCGTAATCTTGTTTTTGGCTTCTCCTTAGGGAAAAGCTATAATAAACTTTTACCCTCCTGAAAACTTTCTACCAAAAAGGTAATGAATAGTAGGGTTTTCAGAGAAATTATTTTAGTTTATAAACGTTTGGAAAAAAAAAAAATAAATAAAATATATATATATATATATATTTTTTGTTTTTTATTATTCTTATCAATCTTTATACCTTCAGATTCACTGTGGCTTTACATATTATATATAAAAATCAGCAAATATAATACGGATATTTATTTTTTCCTAATCAAATTGTTATACGAAATTTGTTGAATTTTCATAAAAAAGACGAATTTTCATTTCGAAGATTGATTTTCTGCAAAGAAACAATTTTCAGTAAAATATAAGAATTTTCAACAAAACAGTTGAAATTTTCTACTGAAAATATGAATTATGAACAAAAAAGTTAATTTTTAACTAATCAGTTGAATTCTTAACCAAATAATTCGGTTGTCAGCCAAACAGATACATTTTCAACGTAAAAAGACGAATTTGAAGAAAATTTTTTTTTTCAACAAAACAGTTAAATTTTCAGTCAACGAGATGAATCATTAACCAAAAAATTAACTTTCAAGCGAGAAGATTAATTTTATATTAAAAAAGACGAACCGAAAGCGATTCATTTTTAAACCAGAAAGACAAATTTTATACAAAAATAATAAATTTTCTACTCAAAAATAATAATTTTTATCAAGAGAGTTCATTTTCAACCAATGAGTTGAATTTTCTAACAAAATAAGAAAGATTTTATACTATAAGGACTAATTTTTAACCAAGAAGTTATATTTTGAAAAAAGACGAATTTTCTTTAAAAAATTAAAAATGTGTTATCTAAAATATGAATTTACAACAAAAAAGTGGATTTTCAACCAAACAGATCAATTTTCAACGGTAAAACATAAATTTTCAACCAAAAATTCATAGGCGATTTTTTTTATCCTTCTCTTTTTTTTTAATAAAGAAATAGTTTAGAAAAATGAGACTTGTTGAGAAAATTATGTAACCGATTTCGATGTTTATTTCTAGAAATGCTTGGCATTAAATGAAGAAGAACGTCTATGAAGTATTTTTGTTATCCTTCTGTGATAAACAAACTATATAAACAAATTCATGGATGAGGAGCTCAACGGCAGAAAAAATTTGTCTATTGTCTAAAAGTGTTCAAGTCCATTATAAAAATGATACTTTTACTAAATAATTATCAAATTTTAATAATTTTCATTGTTATAAACATTTTAATTAACAAATTAAAAAGTCAGTCATTTTCAAGTTGAAAATTTTTTTTTATCAATAACATTCCACATAGCTGAATAGTAATATCCCATCAAGAAAATGTGTCATTGACTCTCAATTGTTATTGTCATTAACAAATTAATAAATAAATATCCATTTTTTCAACTGTTTTTCTCATAAATCTAATTTAAAATATGTTCTTAAGTGATAGTTAGTCACACAACATTATAAACATTAAGTCCTCTTATTTTTATTAACATAAATTATTTAAAAATTCCAAAACTAGTCACTTTCAAACAGAAAAAATTATTTCTTCTACTATGCTATGTTAACACAACTTTTCATAAACTCGGTAATTTTGTGCGTTTGTATTGAATATAGAGAATTTTGACTTTAGATTCGATCTTTAAAACTTCAGTCCAATAATTTAACCGCTCTTGTACAACGTTATGTGCCTCTTACAAAAATTAATTAGAAATATCATCAAAATTTCATTAAAGATAAAGTCTAGTGATGCTGATCATGGAAAAATTTTTTGACGATAATAAACAAAAAAAAGAAAAAAAAATCGACTTTTTTACTCTTTGCATTAATATAAAAGTTTAAACAAAGAGAAACTAAAAAATCAGCCCACAAAAATCTCTTCAAAATTTATTGCTGAATGTTTCGAAAAAACAAAATCCAAAATCGGTTAAGAATTGCCTTTTACAAGTTATTTTGAACCTCGCTCTTTGATTTCACCTCACTGTTGCGCTGGAAGAAGCAAGTGAACGTATTCATTGCGCACGCGCGGAATCAAAAAGCTAGCAGAATTCGTGCCAGCAGACGCTTGTACGGATAAGTGCTGTCCTTTTTTTTTAATTTTAAAAAACGTTTGTTAATCAACATAGTTTACATGTACATTTGTATTATATTCATATGATATTCTGCGCCCGTTAAATACTTAACTTATCATAACGTTTATAATTTGGAGTAGCTTAAATTTATATTATAATGTATCGTTTGTCAATTTTGTTTTGGGTAAAAGGTTGTTGGAAAAAATCCCACTTGAAATGCCGTTCTTAGGTCCTGCACGGCCTTATAACGTCTTGTCCCTACTCCCGGTTGTCCGGTGGAGGTGGGGGTTACCGTAGTGGGGTCAGACGGCGGTTGTGATTGGTGGCGCTGGCTCACGTGGTTTGACGCTCTCAGCGGAGTGGGGCTCGCTTACCCCGCTGACTGCTGACTGACCGTGATGCCCGAGCGCTTGGGACTGCTTTATTTCGATATTACTAACGAGTGAAATTATTTAAATTATTATCTTACGGCTAAATAGCATGTTACAAGAGAATGAGAATTTTCATTACAATAGTTGATTGCTCAACCAAAAAAGATGAATTTTCAACAAAAACTAGAACATTGTGCGCGCTAGCTTGTTGAAGCTTTGTCTTTTTGTGGTAGAATATTAATCTTCTTAGTGACTAATTCACCTTTTTGGTTAAAAATTCAACTATTAGGTTAAAAATTCCATTAAAAATAAAAATATTTGGTTGAAAATTCATGTATTTTGTTGAAAATTATTCTTTTTTGGTAGAAAATTAGTTTTTTTTCAAATTGAAAATTAACTAATCTTTGGTTGAAAATTAGAGTTTTTATTGAAAATTAATTTTTTCAAACATTTGCTTGGTTGAAAATTTGACTATTTCATTGAAAATTTATTTTATTTTCTTTAAAACTTATTTCTCTAACTGAAAATTAAACAATTCTATTTTTCGTTAAAAATTGATCTTTTTTATTCGAAAATTAATCTATTTTGTTGAAAAATCGTATTTTTCTGGTGGAACATTAACCTTTTTGGTGAAAAATTCCATTGAAAATTAAAATATTTGCTTGAAAATTCATGTATTTTATTTAAAATAACTTTTTTGGTAGAAAATTTGTTGTTTTTTTTTTATTGTAAATTAAATTTTTCAGCTACAAATTTAACTATTGCATTTCTCGTCTACATTTCTTTATAGACGTTATTAATCTTTTTGGTTGAAAATTTAACTATTTCGTTGAAAATTTATTTTATTAGGTTAAAAAACTTATTTCTCTAACTGAAAATTAAACTTTCTAGTTTTTGTTGAAAATTGATCTTTTTAGTAAAAAATTAATCTATTTTGTAGGAAATTTTTCTTTTTTTGGTATCAATATAATCTTTATGGTTAAAAAATTAATTATTAGGTTGAAAAATCCATTAAAAATTGAAATATTTGGTTTAAAATTTACGTATTTTGTTAAAAATTATTCTTTTTAGGTTCAAAATTAATTTTTTTAGTTGAAATTTCATTTTTTCGGTTGAAAATTAGTTGTTTTTGCGATTGAAAATTCATCTGTTTGGTTGAAAATGTAACTATTTCGTTGGAAATTTATTTTATTTTGTTAACAACGTATTTCTCTAACTCAAAATTAAACTGTTCTATTTTTTGTTAAAAATTTATCTTTTTAAGTTGAAAATTCATCTATTTTGTTGAAATTGGGTCCTTTTTTTGGTAACATTTATAACCTTTTTGGTTGGAAATTGAACTATTTGGTTAAAAATTTATTTTTTTTTTATTGAAAATGCATAATTTTAGTTGAAAGTTCATTTTTTGGTAAAAAATTTAACAAATTTTGTTGAAAATTCGTTTTTTTGTTGACAATCAATTTTTTATTAAAAATGTAACTATTTAATTTTTGCTAGAAAATTGATCTTTTCCAGTTAAAAATTCACTTATTTTGTCGAAAATTCGTATTTTTTGGTTAATTTCACAGTTTTTTATTGAAAATTAAAAAAAATTATGGAAATCTCAACTATTACACTTTTTGTTGAAAATTCATTTGTTTCATCAAAAATTCATCAGTTTGATTGAAAATGTAACTATTTTGTTGCAGATTCTCTTTTTATTGGTTGAAAATTAATTATTTAAACTTTCAACCAAAAAAGACAAATTTTCAACTAAAAAAGATCCATTTTCAACCAAAAATGATTAGGTGAATTTTCGGTTCAAAAAAGTAATTTTACACCCAAAAAACGGAACCAAAATAGCGCTTATTTAAACAAAGAGATTTTGAATGAAAGAAAGTGTAATGCTAATATAGGAAAATTGAGGTTTCATTTCCACTTCGAAATTCTAAATTTTCTAAAAGATTCTTTATTCGTTCTCTGCACTTGTATATTTAAATTTGGAAATTTGATCTCATCTTTTCGAGGATAATATTGATACATATATTAATTATTCTTTTTCAATCAAAAAAAGGAAGCTATCAAGAACAAGAAAAGATCTGCTGAGGCTGCGGTGGCATAATTGGTCAACGCTCCACTCATATATGGTGGCGTTCCCGGTTCGAACCCTGGCTGACGCAGATTTTTTTCTTGCTCTTTAAAATTATTTGCCCAAAGAAATCGTTTTACCATCGAAATATGTATCATTTGAAAATTTAAAAACTCGGACTTTCACATATTTAAATGGTAATAAAATCTTTAAAAAAATAATTAAATTTTCTATCAGAGTAAGAAAAATCGACAGGTGCGTTGATCAGTTTATCGAATGAAAATGGTGGGAATTGAACATCGAATATCCAAAGAATAGAAAATCCAACAGATCGAGCATCAACCCCGGTTTGACGGTATCGACAGAAAACTTTTAAATCCATTTTGAACGATAACGATTACGTCAATCCGATTCTGTAATTGGGTTTTCGTGGGTAGGATTCGTTTAAAATACACATTGAAATAGAGATCTCGATGGTATGTGTTAAATAAAAAAGCTGACTAAATTTCTCCGAAAAAATTGGAAAAATACAATAAAATCTAAAAATAAAAAAAATTGTAATGATGAAATTTTTTCCATTGATGATTTAAAGATTCAGGAATATTATTCATATTTCAAGATTTTTTTCTTTATTGATTCTTTATTGACAAAGAAAAAAATATATTTCGTACAATTCATTTGTTATTTTTATTCTCTGTTATTTATTTATTTGAAAAATAAGTTAGTTGAACTGAAAACTACAAAAAAATGTAACTGGTTCGGCACACTGATCTTTTTGAATTAATTTTTGAAAAAGTTGAATTTTCAATATTTTTTTTTTTTTGACAATTTTTGACTAGTGGTCGAGAATTTATTTTAGGGACTCTGAATTTCTACTAACTTTGAAATTTCCAAAGCAGAATTCTGCTTAAAAATTATAGAATTGATTCCAAACTATAAAATTCAATTTAGTTTCTTAAAAGTTTAACCTAAGTGAAATTAGTTTTTAAATTTGTTCACTTTACCGTCAAAGAAATATAGTGAAAATTAATGACTAACCGATATTCTGAGAGAAAATATTTGGAATTTCATTTTCTTAATCGAAATTCGATACTGCAGGCGAGGAACGTTCAGGAAACTTGAATTTGTTTACCTTTCGCTTCATATAGTTTAACTGAACTCAAATTCAACTAAATCTTGCGTTTTTTTATTACAACTATTTTTTATATTAATTGTAAAATCTGGACAATTTTTACCGAAAAGATCAATTTTCCACCAAAAAAAAAAGAATTTTCAACAGAATAGTTCAATTTAAACAAAATAGCTCAAAATTAACCAAGCAGTTGAATTTTCAATAAACCAAAGACTAATTCTTTGAGAAAATGTAATAGATTGTTAATATTTCAACCAAAAGATATTTTAATGTTTAATCGAAAATACTTAAATTTAATCACAAAAAAGAGATTTTCAACAAAATGTTTGAATCCGCAACCCAAGAAAGATTAATTTCCAACGGAACAGTTTTTTATTTTTGTTCTAAAAAAATGAAATGTTTACATAAAGAGATAAATTTTCAAACCAAAAAGACGAATTTTCCGTGGAATTTTCAACAAAAGAGTTGAATGTTTAACCAAGAAAAATTTTTCAGTTAGGAAAGAAAAAAATTTTTTTTTAATATTATTTTTCTACCAAAAGAATATTAATTTAAAAAAAAATGGAATGGATAAAGTTATTTCAGAAAAAATTAATTTTTAAAGAAAAAACGGTATTTTAACAAAATAGGCGAATCCTCAACTAAAGCAGATCAACTTTAAAAAAATGTTAACCAAAAATGGAATATTCAAATTTTCAGATGAAAAAATTAATTTTCAACTAAAAACCGAATTTTTAATTAAAATTCTGAATCTTCAAATAAAAAAATTAGTTTTTAATTTAAAAATATATTAATTTAAAATGAAAAACAGTTCAATTCAACCAGAAATGACGAATTTCCAAACATGTAGTTGCATTTTCAACTAAAAATGATAAATTTTGAACCAAATATTAAATATTTAAACTTTCAGTTTGAAAAATTAAATCAATTTTTATCAAAAAAATGGAATTGGTTAAATTTTCAGTAGAAAAAATTAATTTTCAACAAAAAAAAAAAGAATTTTTAACAAAATAATTCAGTTTTCAACTAAAAATTAGATAGTTGCAACTAAACAAAAGAAACATTTAAACTTTCAGTTGAAGAAATTGAATATTAAGAAAAAAAAATGAATTTTCAACAAAATAGTAGAATTTCAACCAAAAGAATAAATTTTTAACCAAAAATGGACTAGTTAAATTTTCAGTAGAAAAAATTAATTTTCAACAAAAAAAAAAAAAGAATTTTCAACAAAATAGTTCAGTTTTCAACTAGAAATTATATATTTGCAACTAAAAAAGAAAATTTCAACTTTCAGTTGAAGAAATTGAATTTTAAGAAAAAGAAACGAATTTTCAAAAAAATTGTAGAATTTCAACCAAAAGAATCAATTTTTAACTAAACATGGATTAGTTAAATTTTAAAGTTACAAAAATTGATTTTTAACAAAACAAAAAAAGAAGAAATTTTAACAAATTTGCTTCAGTTAAAAAAAAACAGTAACTTATAAACAAACATGGAATAGCTAAATTTTCAGTTGAATAAATTTAAGATTCAACAAAACAAAACAAATAAATTTCAATAAAATAGTTTATTTTTCAACTGAAAATTATATATTTGCAACCAAACATGAAAAATAGTAAAAGTTTCAGTTACGAAAATGGAATTTTAAGAAAAAAAACGAATCTTCAACCAAATAGTAGAATTTTCAATAAAAGAAAATCAAAAATTAATTTTCAACAAAAAAAAAAAAAAAAATTTATCAAAATTGCTTCATGTTAAGTAAAAAAGATTAACTTATAACCTAACATGGAATAGTTAAATTTTCAGTTTAAAAAAATTAGGTTTCAACAAAAAAAAATGAAGGATTTTCACCCGAATAGTAGAATTTTCAACCAACAAGATGTATTTTCAAAAAATAAGATTAATTTTCTGCCAAAAAAATCGACTTTCAAACAAAATACATGAAGTTTGAAATAAAAAAAGCAATTTTAAAGGAAAAACTAAACATTTAAATTTTCACTTAAAAAAATGATTTATGACAAAAAAGAATAGAATTTTCAACAAAATCTTTAAATTTCCAGTCACAGAGATGAATCTTCAATCCAAAAAATTATTTCTCACAAAAAAATGTAATCATTGACATTTCATGTCAAAAGAAGTTTTGATTTTTAATAAAAAACAGTCATGTTCAACCAGAAATGACGAATATTCTCAATAAAATATTTGGATCCAAAATCCAAAAAGATAATTTTTCATCAAGCAGCTGAATTTTAAAACCCAAATAATGAATTCCTAACAAAAAAGTTGGGTTAAAAAAAAATTTTAATCAAATTTTTTGACTGAAAATTTAAGGATTTTATTTTTGTTTAAAAATATATCTATTTTAGTTGAAAATTCAACTCTGAGGTTGAATATCATGCATTTTGTTGAAAATAATTTCTTTTTTGGTAAAAATTAATCTCCTTGGATGAAAAATGTTTTTTTCCAGTTGGAAATTCCTCTTTTTTGTTTAGTTGCATCTTTTTTCGATTAAAAATTATCATGTTTTTTGGTTGAAATATCAACTAATACATTTTTCGTTATTCGCTTTAGCTGAAAATTCATCTCTTTAGTTGAAAACTTAATTATTTTGTAAAAAAGCCTGATTTGTAAAAAATTCGTCTTTTTGGCTTGAAAATTTAACAATCTAGTTGAAAATTCGTTTTTTGTTGCTAAATTCAACTGTTTTTGATTTAAGATTCAAATTTTTTTTTGGTTAAAATATCAACTGTATTATTCTCTGTTAAGTGTTCTTTTTTTTTTTTTTTTTAATATTTTGTATTCTTTTATTTATTTGGTTCAAAGAGGAACTACTTTGGTAAAAATTCATTTTTTTCGTTAAAATTTTTTTTTTTTTATAAATTATTGAATTAACTTTTGATGGTGATTAGAATTGAATCTCGGATCATAAAACGAGAGGCTAATTTGTAGCTATTGAGTTGCTGCATAAAAAATGAAGCTGTCATTCTGCGGTTGAGGAGTGACCACAAATTAGAGTATTTACAATGTCCAGCTGAATTGTCGACTTTTTAATTGAAAGAGAAATTTTCTAAAAATAATTTCTAAAAATTGTAGAATTTTTGGAAGTAGGTATATACGAGCAGATACGCATATTTCATCAAAAATAACTAATAAAAATTAATTTTTGATGGCAAAAAACCAATTCATTCTCAATTATATACATTCGAATTCTGCTGAAAATTTTCAGCCCCAAAAAATAGAATTTTTAACCAACAAGATTAATTTTCTAACACAAAAGAGACAAATTTTTATCAAAATACATGAATTTTTAACCAAAGAGTTGAATTTTAAACTGAAAAAACGAATTTTCAACAAAATAGTTAAATTTTTAAGCAAAGAGGTAAATCTGCAACGAAACAAATGAATTTTTAATAAAGTAGTTCAACTTTCAACAAAGCAGTTGAATTTGCCAAGAAAAATGAATTGTTCTCGAAAAATATAATAGTTGATATTTCATACAAAAAATATTTGAATGTTAACAATAATAATTCACATATTCGCAACGAAAAATGGGATGATTAAATTTCTATTAAAAAAATTAATTTTTCAGAAAAAAATTTTTTTTTTTAACCAAATAGTAAAATTTGAAGAAATAAGATTATTTTCTGTCAAGAAAGATGAATTTTGAACAAACTACATAAACTTTAGACTATGAAAGATCAATTTTTAACCAAAAATGAAACTAGTTAACTTGCAGTAAAAAAATTGCAAAGAAAATGAACTTTCAACAAAGTAGTTCAATTTTCAACTGAAAAAAATGAATTTCCAATCAATTATGAAATAGTTGAATAATAATTTCAAAAATTAAGCTTAAAAAAATGAATTTTCAACCAAAAAGATGAGTTTTGAAATAAAAAGATGAATTTTCCGCCAAGAAGAATAATTTTTTTTACGAAAAAGTCGATTTTGCCCAAAAATACATGCACTTTGAGCAAAAGAAGATCAAATTAAAAACAAATAGGATATTTAAATTAAAAAAAAAGTCCAAGAAAAAATTTTCAACTAAATAATAGAATTTTTAAACAAAATCATAAAATTACAAATTTACAAAAATTATAAAAATAAATTTCAACCAAGAAGATTAATTTCCTACCAAAAAGATTAATTTTCGAAAAAATGCATGAACTTTAAGCAAAAGAATATCAAGATTCATCAAAAAATAGAATAGTTGAAAAAAAAAATCCAGCAGGAAAATAATTTCTGACTAAATGGTAGAATTTTGAAAAAAAAAATGAATTTCAACCAAAAAGATTAATTTCCTACCAAAAATACTAATTTTAAATAAAATGCATGAACTTCAAACAAAAGAAGATCAAAATTTAAATAAAAAATAGAATAGTTAAATAAAAAAAAAGTTTCAGCAAAAAATTTTTTTAAACTAAATGGTAGAATTTTTGAACAAAAAGATGAATTTCAAACAAGAAGATTAATTTCCTACCAAAAATACTAATTTTTAATAAAATGCATGAACTTTAAGCAAACGAAGATAAAATTTGAGCAAAAATTGAATCGTTGAATTAAACAAAAAAATCAAGCAAAAAAAATAATTTTTAACTAAATGGTAAAATTTATTAACAAAAAGATGAAATTTCAAGCACATGAATATAAATTTTTAGCGAAAAATAGCACAGTTAAATTAAAAAAAAAAAAATTTCTAGCAACAAAATATAATTTTTAACTAACTGGTAGAATTTTCAAACAAAAAGATTCAAAAAGTTCAACCAAGCAGATTAATTTTTAAACAAAAAAAATTTCAAAGAAAAAAATCATTTTCAACCAGATAGTAGAATTTTCAACCAAAAAGAGGAATTTTGAAGAAAATACATGAAATTCTTATTAAAAAAGAATCAATTTTTAAACTAAAAATAAAATTGGTTATTTTTTCAGTGAAAGAAAAATAAATTTGCAAACAAAAAAATGAATTTTAAACAAAAAAGATAAATTTTCAACTGGAAAAAATACATTTTTCAATGAAACATTGAAGACTTGAATAATTATTTAAAGAATTAGGGTTTAACAGAAAAAACGGATTTTCAATCGAGTAGTGAAATTTTCAACCAAAAAGATTAATTTTTAACCAAGATTTATTTTTTGCCAAAAAAACTCGAATTTTCAACAAAAAAATGAACGTTGATATTTTTCTTTCTTTTAATTGATAAAGAAAAAAGAATGGGCAACATTTTTGTTGAAAACTTAAATATTTTGTAAGAAACTCCTTCTCTTTGTTAAGAACTAATTTTTTAACTGAAAATTTAAATACTCCATTTTGAAATGAAAATGCATCTCTTTTACTTGAAAATTTAACTATTCGTTTGAAAATTAACTTTTTAGTTGAAAATTTATGTTTTCGGATTAAAAATTCTACTGTGTTGTAAAAAATTCGTCTTTTCAGGTTGAAAATTGAAAAATCTGCTTGAAAATTAGTTTTTTTGTGGCTAAATTCAGTGTCTTTAATTTATAATTTTTTTAAATTGTTAACTATTAAGTGTTCTTTCGATTGAAATTGAAATCTAATATTGAATCAAAAACGAGAAACTAATTTGCCCCAAATTAGAGTATCAACACATTCAGCAAAATTATCGACTTTTTGATTGAAACAGGGATTTGCCAAAAATAGTTTGTGAAAATTGTAGAATTTGAGGAAGTAGGTATATTCGAGCACATATGCATATTTGTTCGAAAATAATAAATAAAAAAAAATGTTTGCTCGCAGCAAAGCACATTCATTCTCATTCATATATATCCGAATTCTGTTGACGATTTTCCTGAATTTTCCTTTGTGGAGAGGTTGTGCCTATATATGGCCTAAAGCTTTTGACGTAAGCCAAATGTGGATTTTGGACAATCGCCAAACCTTCTATCTTTTGTGGTCCTCCGATATTTCAATTCTGCTGATATCCTCTCCGACCTTTTCCAACTCAAACTCTTTTCTTCATTCTAATTCTGCTATATTAAAATCTTGAAACGAGCTTATCTCTTCAGCTTTTCATATTCAGGTACTGTAAACATCTTTGATCGTGAAATGAAAGCTTTTAATGCACTAGAACCTCGGTTTAAAGCCAGTGTCGGGGGTCGCCTGCAAATAACCTTGGGCCTAAATCGGGGGAGTCCAAACGTAAACAGTCAGGGGCGTGAGAACCATTTCACAACCGAAACCGTTCCAGGAAGGCCTAAACCATTAGCATGTTCTCAGTCGTTCCCCAAATTTTTAACACATGATTATAGGTATAATAATTTTAATATATATAATAATTTAAACTTGAAATAAAACTACAATGTCAGCAATCCGTTACACGTAAAAATAATGTTTGTCCTTACTTCCTTTAAACGTTTGCTCTTTCTTCCTTTAAACTTCTGTCGCTCTCTTAAACCATTCTATCAGATCAGCCTCCAAAACCATATTATTACTTTTTTTGTGAAGATTTTTTGGTTTGGTATTCATAATTTTTAACCTTCTTCCACTCAGCTTCGCGAGCTAACTGCTTTCACTTAACCTGCAAGCTCAGAATTATCTTTGAACGAGAAACGCTCTTATTTTCCTTCGGCATTTTCAAAAATCGTAACACAACTGAAACGCAACCAAAAGACAACCGAAATACAACCGAAACACAACCGAAACACAACCGAAACGAATCAAAACACAACCAAAACACAACCGAAATACAACCGAAACTCAATCAAAACACAACCGAACCACAATCAAAACACAACCGAAACACAACCGAAACAAATCAAAACACAACCAAAACACAACCGAAATACAACCGAAACACAATCAAAACACAACTGAAACACAACCGAAACACAACCGAAACCGTTCCAGGAAGGCCTAAACCGCGGGGCCCTGAACCGCGGGACTGGTGTAATCAGAATGTATCTGAACCTCCATTAGCATGTTCTCAGTCGTTCCTCAAATTTTTAAGACATGATTATAGGTATAATAATTTTAATATATATAATAATTTAAACTTGAAATAAAACTACAATGTCAGCAATCCGTTACACGTAAAAATAATGTTTGTCCTTACTTCCTTTAAACGTTTGCTCTTTCTTCCTTTAAACTTCTCTCGCTCTCTTAAACCATTCTATCAGATAAGCCTCCAAAACCATATTATTACTTTCTTTGTGAAGATTTTTTGGTTTGGTACAGTTAATAAAAAAGAGGATCTTTTTTCGCCAATAAGCGTTTGCAATAAAAAAAAATCTGCAACGAAAACAATTATTTTTTAAGAAAGTAGTTCAACTTTAAACCAGATAGTTGAATTTTTAACCAAAAACGATGATTTCTTAACTGAAAATAATAAAGTTGATATTTCAACAACAAAAATTTGTATTGCTACATTAAAACCAGTTCAGATTAGAAAAAAAGAATTTTCTACCAGACTGTTGAATTTTCAAGACAGAAAGACGAATTTTCTATTATATAGTTGAACTTTCAATACGAAAATATTTATATTCAACAAAAAAGTTAATTTTCAACCAAAAACGCAAATTTTCAATAAAATCCGTGAATTTTCAACCAAATAGTTAGATTTTCAAGTAAAAAAGATCATTTTTATTGAAGAACAGAATAGATAAATTTTCAGTTAAAAAATTAATTTTCAACTTATCAATTTATTGGTTGAAGATTTATCTCTTCGAATGAAAATCTGATGATTCTGGTAATAATGCTGTTGTTGTTTTTTTTTTAAATTTTTTTCATTCGAAATTTAACTGCTCTATTTTTTTGTTAAAAATGACTCTTTTTGGTTCAAAATTCCACTATTTTATTGAAAATTCACCTATTTGGTGGAAAGTTAATCGCCTTTGTTAAAAATTGATCTTTTTCGTTGAAAATTCTACTATTTGGTTGAAAATTCGTTGTTTTTTTGTTGTTGAAAATTAATTTTTTTTTTGCTAAAAATTGAATTATTCCATATTTGGTTAAAAACTGGTCTTTTTTTGGTTGAAAATTTCACTATTTTGTAGAAAATTCTTTTTTTTTCGGTCAAAAATAAATTTTTTTAACTGAAAATTCAACCGATTCCATTTTTATTAATATTTTATCTTTTTTAGTTCAAAGATCATATATTTTGTTAAGAATTCGCCTTTTTTGATAGAAAATTAATCTTCTTGGTTAAAAATTTATCTTTTTCGTTAAAAATGCTACTATTTGGTTGAAAATTCATATTTTTTGCTTGAAACTTAATTTTTTTAACTGTAAATTTAACTATTCCATATTTGATTGAAAATTTATCCTTTTCAATTAAAAATTTTAAAAATTGTTTAAATTTCTTTTGAAATTAATATTCTTTCCTGAAAATGCAACCAATTCCATTTTTGGTTAAAAATTGTTCTCTTTTAGTTTAAAGTTAATGTATTTTGTGGAAAAATCGTCTTTTTTATAGACAATTAATCTCAGCGGTTTAAAATTCATCTTTTTAGTTGCAAATTCTACAAATTGGTTAAAAATTAGTTTTTTCCTTAACAATTCATTTTTTAAATTGAAATTAAATCATTTCATTTTTGGTTGCAAATAATGGAATTTTCAATCAAAAATGGAACAGTTGAATTTTCACTTGAAAAGTTAATTTTTAAACAAAAAAAGAAAATTTTCAACATGAATTTATAACCAAATAATTGAATTTTCAACCAAAAATGATGAATTTGTATTGAAAAAATTATCTTTTAACGTAAAAAACAAATCAATTTTTAGAAAAAGATTTAAATTTTCAACCGAAGAGATGCAGTTTCAACTAGTTACTCTCTTTCTTTCTTTATTTATTTTCTTATTTCTTTATTTCTTTTTCTATTCATTTCTTTATTTCTTTTCTATTAATTTCTTTATTTGTTTCTTTTCTTCTCCATTTCTTCATTACTCTCTTTCTTTATTTCCTACTCCCTTCCTTTATTTCCATATTCATTTTCTTATTTTTTTCTTTTTTTCTTTCTAGCTTTCTTTATTAATTTCTTTCTTGTATTATTTTGAAATTCATTTCTCAATTTCCTAATTTTTCATTTCCCTATTTCCTAATTTCGTTCCTTACTTCTTTATTTGGTTCTTTATTTTCCTTTTTTTGTACTTATTTTTTGTTTCCTTATCTGTTTCATCATTGCTTCGTTTCTTTATTTTCTTTTTTCCTTCTTTGGTTCTTTGTTTGTTTCTTTCTTTATTTATTTATTTCTTGCTTTCCTTATCTCTTTTATTTTATTTCCTTTTCACATCCTTTCATTCATTATTCATTCTCTTTTTTTTTGTTTCTAGATTTGTTTATTATTTCTTTCATTATTTTTAAAAATAATGTCTTGATTTTCTTATTTCTTTCTTTCCTTATTTCGTTCTTTACTTATTTATTTGGTTCTTTATTTTCCTTTTCTTTGTATATTTTTTAAGTTTTTGTTTCCTTATTTATTTCTTTATTTGTTTATTTTCTTTTTTCCTCCTTTTTCCTCCTTCTTCCTTTCATTAATTATTCATTTTTTTCTTTTTTTCTTTTTTCTAGCTTTCATATTAATTTATTTTATTATTTTCAAAAATAATATCTTGATTTTCTCATTTCTTTATTTCCTTATTTCGTTCTTCATTTTCCTATTTTTGTACTTAATTTATTTTCTTCTTTCCTTATTTATTTCTTTATTTCTCTTTTTCTATATTTCTTTGTTTCTCTGTTTATTTCCTTCTCTCTTCCTTTCTTCCCTTATTGCGTTCCTGATATTATTATCTCTTTCCAGCTTTCTTGATTAATTTCTTAATTTCCTGGTTTCTTCATTTCTCTATTTCGTTCTTTACTTCTTTATTTCTTTGTTTTTTCATTTAATTATTTATTTCATTTTTTAATTATTTATTTCCTTCTTTATTTCTTTATTCCCTTCCCTCTTTATATCTTTATTGCATGATCCAAAAAAATGTTCTTAATTTTTTCAAGATTAAAAAAAATGTTTAAGCGTTGAGAGCTAAATCTAAAAATTGGTTTAAATAGCTAAAAATAATGAAAATCTTCCACCAACGCAAAATAAGGGTCTGAGACTTCAAAAAATCGGAATTAATATATTATTATTAAAATTTTTATTTTTTTCAAATAGTTGAATGTTCAACCATAAAATATCAAATTTTAACAGAAAAATTAATTATTGTTAAGAAAATAGTTGAATTTTCAACTAAAAAGAATGACATTTTAACAAAATTGTTGAATTTTCAAGAAAATACTTAACTTTTTAGGCCGTGACTACGTGTACGGAACTTGCGATAGAAATAGCCGAAATTTTCTGTACGAATAGTTCGCCTGAAAAGAGGGCTATTTTTCGAAATTTCTGTACAAATAAAGTCTTTTTTCGGTACATATAGACACTCCCAAACATTTAATCAAATAATTAAATTTTTGGCCAAAAAAGATGAATTCTTATTTGGTTATATTTGAATTCAATTCGCATTTAGACGGGAAAATGGGAAAAAGAGAGGACTAGAGAAAAGGCTGTGAAGCCTGTGATAAATAAATAAATAGGAACTTTGATAATTTAGACTACAGAATAATAGTTTAAATAATGATAATAATTAGAATGCATATTTTTATCAGAATCCTAATTAATTATAATTAAACTTTTAATGAGAATTCCGGAATACGTAAATAGAGCATGTTTTGGCTTGTCAGACTGTCTGACTCTTATGTTCTGTTTCTACTGAATAATAACTTCTGTGTACAATAAATTGTGACACAAAATAATGCAGTAAAACTCATACTAAAATTAAAGCACTTGAAATGAAGGAATTGTGGTTACTCGATATCAGGAAGAACTTTCAAATAAAGTTATAAATAATTTTGATGATCTTGAAATGTATGGTTTTATCGGAAAATGCGCTGTTTTGAAACTAGATCGAACTCGAGATAAAGCCAATGTCCAAACCGTTTCACGTACTCTCGGACTCAAAAGCCTTATTTGCAGTTCGTAAGTCTGCTGCGCTATCTCTTATCATGAACTATTCAGTACCGAGAGTGCCGTAAAATACATTTTCGTCGATTCTACTTTTCTCCCACGATGTTACATTGTCGATTTTTCTCCACATAAAAATAGGAGCTTTCTTAGTAATTTAAATACGAAAATTTTCGAACTGAAAAAAATAATACTAGTAATAATAGTACTAGTAGAATTGTGGATTAAATTCGATCAAAATTGAATTAGATTAAAATTGAATTGGATAGTGGATTGTCGATGGAATTGTTCTTTAGATTACATTAAATTTCATTGGAATTAGATCGATTAAAATTGTATTTCACTGTGGATTGTGAATTGAATTTATGTTTCGATTTGAAGGAATTGGATTAAAATTGGATTGGATCGCGGATTATTATCGATTGAATTGTTGTTTGGATCACATTAAATTTTATTCAAATTGGATTGACTGAAATTGGATTATACTTTGGATTGTAAGTTAAATTTATGTATTGATTGGGTAGAATTGGATTAAAATTGGATTGTGGATTGTCGATTGAATTGTTGTTTGGATTACATTGAATTTCATTGAAATTGAATCAATTAAAATTGTATTTTACTGTGGATTGTGAAATAAATTTATGTTTTGATTGGATAGAATTGGATTGAAATTGGATTAGATTGTCGAATGAATTGTTGTTTGGATTACATTGAATTGTGAATTGAATTTACGTTTTGATTTGATAGAATTGGACTAAAATTTCATTATACTCTGGATTGTGAATTTAATTTATGTTTTGATTTGATAGAATTGGATTAAAATTGGATTATACTGTGGATTGTGAATTTAATTTATGTTTGGATTGGATAGAATTGGATTAAAATTGGATTGTGGATTGTCGATTGAATTGTTGTTTGGATTACATTGAATTTCATTGAAATTAGATCGATTAAAATAGTATTTTACTGTGGATTGTGAATTAAATTTATGTTTTGATTTGAAAGAATTGGATTAAAATTGGATTGGATTGTGGATTATTATCGATTGAATTGTTGTTTGGACCACATTGAATTTTATTGAAATTGGATTGATTGAAATTGGATTATACTTTGGATTGTAAGTTAAATTTATGTTTTGATTAAGTAGAATTGGATTAAAGTTGGATTGTGGATTGTCGATTGAATTGTTGTTTGGATTACATTGAATTTCATTGGAATTGAATCGATTAAAATTGGATTTTACTGTGGATTGTGAAATGAATTTATGTTTTGATTGGATAGAATTGGATTGAAATCGGATTAGATTGTCGAATGAATTGTTGTTTGGATTACATTGAATTGTGAATTGAATTTACGTTTTGATTTTATAGAATTGGATTAAAATTGGATTATACTGTGGATTTAATTTACGCTTTGATTGGATAGAATTGGATTAAAATGGGATTGTGGATTGTCGATTGAATTGTTGTTTGGATTACATTGAATTTCATTGAAATTGGATCGATTAAAATTGGATTTTACTGTGGATTGTGAATTGAATTTATCTTTTGGTTGGATAGATTTGGATTAAAATTGGATTAGATTGTCGACTGAATTGTTGTTTGGATTACATTGAATTTCATTAAAATTGGATAATACTGTGGATTGTGAATTCAATTTGTGTTTTGAATTGATAGAATTGGATTGAAATTTGATTTGATTGTGGATTATCGATTGAATTGTTGTTTGGTTTAGATTGAATTTTATTGAAATTGGATTGATTAAAATGGGAATAATTGTAGATTTTTAATTGAATTTATGTTTTGATTTGGTAGAATATGCTTAAAATATTGGATTGGATTGTGGATTATAGATTGAATCGTTGTATCGATTACATTCAATTTTATTGAAATTGGATCGATTAAAATTGGATTATACTACAGATTGTGAATTGAATTTATGCTTTGATTTGATAAAATTGGATTAAAATTGAATTGGATTGTGTATTTTAAATTAAAATTGCTGTTTGGATTACATTGAATTTCATTGAAATTGGATCGATTAAAATGGAATTTCACTGTGGATTGTTAATTGAATTTAAATTTGGATTTAATAGAATTAGATTAAAATTTGATTGGATTGTGGATTATTATCGATTGAATTGCTGTTTGGATTACATTGCATCTTATTAAAATTGGATCAATTGAAATTGGATTATATTGTAGATTGTAAGTTGAATTCATGTTTTGATTGGATATAATTAGATTGAAATTGGATTGGATTGGATTGTGGATTATCGATTGAATCGTTGTCTGGATTACATTCAATTTTATTATTATTGGATCGATTGAAATTGGATTATACTGCAGATTGTGAATTGAATTTATGCTTTGATTTGATAAAATTGGATTAAAATTAAAAATTGGATTGTAGATTTTAAATTAAAATTGCTGTTTGGATTACATTGAATTTTATTTAAATTGGATCGACTAAAATTGGATTATACTGTGAATTGTAAGTTGAATCTATGCTTTGAATTGATATAATTGGATTAAAATTGGATTGGATTGTGGATTATCGATTGAATTGTTGTTTGGATCACATTGCATTTTATTGAAATTGGATCAATTGAAATTGGATTATATTGTAGATTGTAAGTTGAATTCATGTTTTAATTGAATAGAATTAGATTGAAATTGGATTGTCGATTGAATTGTTGTTCGGATTACGTTGAATTTCATTGAAATTTTATCGATTGAAATTGTATTTTACTGTGGATTGTGAATTAAGTTTATGTTTTGATTTTATAGAATTGGATTAAAATTGGATTGGGTTGTGGATTATCGATTGAATTGCTTTTTGGATTACATTGCATCTTATTAAAATTGGATCGATTGAAATTGGATTATATTGTAGATTTTAAGTTGAATTCATGTTTTGATTGGATATAATTAGATTGAAATTGGATTGGATTGGATTGTGGATTATCGATTGAATCGTTTTATGGATTAAATTCAATTTTATTGAAATTGGATCAATTGAAATTGGATTATACTGCAGATTGTGAATTGAATTTATGCTTTGATTTGATAAAATTGGATTAAAATTAAAAATTGGATTGTAGATTTTAAATTAAAATTGCTGTTTGGATTACATTGAATTTTATTTAAATTGGATTAGATTGTAGATTGTAAATCAAATCTATGTTTTCATTTCTTAGAAGTGGATTAAAATTGGATTGAATTATAGATTGTCGATTGAATTGTTGTTTGGATCACATTGAATTTTATTGAAATTGGATCGATTCAAATTTGATTATATTGTGGATTGTAAATTGAATTCATGTTTTGATTGGATAGAATTGGATTGAAATTAGATTGGATGGTGGATTGTCGATTGAATTGCTGTTTGGATTACATTGAATTTGATTGAAATTGGATCAATTAAAATTGGAATTTACTGTTTATTCTGAACTGAATTTATGTTCTGATTTGATAGAATGGGATTGAAATTTGATTGTGGATTATCGATTGAATTGTTGTTTGATTACATTGAATTTTATTGCAATTGGATCGTTCAAAATTAGGTTATATTATGGATTGTATATTGAATTTATGTTGTGATTGAATAGAACTATATTCAAATTGGATTGGATTAAAGCTGAATTCAATTGTGGATTTTCAAATGAATTGTTGTTTAGATTCCATTGAATTTCATTAAAATCGAATCAATCAAAATTGGATTATATTGTGAATTGTTAATTGAATTTACGTTTTGATTGGATAGAATTGGAATTAAATATTGGATTGTGGATTATCGATAGAATTGTTATTTGGATTAAATTGAATTTTATTGAAATTTGGTCGATTAAAATTGAATATACTGTGGAGTGTAAATTGAATTTACGTTTAGATTTGTTAGAATTGGATTAAAATTGGATTGGATTGTGGATTATCGATTGAATTGTTGTTTGGATTACATTGCATTTTATTGAAATTGGATTGAGTGAAATTGGATTAGATTGTAGATTGTAAATTAAATTTATGTTTTCATTTGTTAGAAGTGGAATAAAATTGGATTGTCGATTGAATTGTTGTTTGGATTACATTGAATTTTATTGAAATTGGATGGACCAAAATTGGATTTATTGTTGATTCCAAATTTAATTCGTATTTTGATTGGATAGAATTCCATTAAAATTGGATTATAATGTGGATTGTAAATTGAATTTATCTTTTGATTGGATAGAACTGCATTGAAATTAGATTGGATTAAAATTGACTTGGATTGTGGATTGTACATGGAATTGTTGTTTGGATTGTAGATTGAATTGATGTTTGGATGGGATTGCATTCGATTACAATTGGATTGGAATAAAATTGGTTTAGATTGTGGATTATAGACTGAATTGTAGTTTTGATTGTAGATTGAATTGCATTGGACTGGATTGAAATTGGATTGGATTCTGGATTATAGATTGGATAATAGTTTGTATTGTAGATTGTAGATTGAATTTTAGTTTATATTGTATATTGGATTGGAGTCGATTCATATTGGATTGGAGGAAAATTGGATTATATTGTGGATTAGAGATTGCATTGTTTTTTGGATTGGATTGAATTGAATTAAAATTGGATTTTAGTTTGAAATGTAGATTGAATTGTAGTTTTGGTTGCCTTAAATCTGATTAAAATTTCATTAGAATAAAATTTGATTGTGGATTATAGATTGGATTGTAGTTTGGAGTGTAGCTGGTATATTGAATTGTATACTTGATTGTAGTATTGGTTGTCGATTCGATTGGATTGTATTCAATTAATATTGGATTGGAGAAAAATTGGATTGTATTGTAGATTTTAGATTTAATTGTTGTTTGGATTTGATTTAATTTATTCAAAATTGGATTAAAACAAAATTGGATTAGATAAAAATTGTATTGGATTACAATTTAATTGATACAAATTGAATTGGATTAAAATTTAATTGGAATTACATTGGATTGGATTGTGGATTAAATTATAGTTTTTATTGTAGGTTGGATTAGATTTGATTCGATTAAAATTGAATTGTATTAAAATTGGATTGTATTGCGGATTGCAGACTGAATTTTAGTTTGGATTGTAAGTTGGGAATATTATTGTCAATTGTGGATTATGAAGTAAATTGCCTATTGAATTGTGGTTTCAAATGACGATTTTTTTGTAAATTAGATTGTGGATTCCACTTTAAATTATGGATTGGATTGCTAATCGTGTGTTGGATTGTTTATTGGGGATTGGATTATGGATTGCGCATTGGATTCAGTATTTCACTGGATCAGATGAGATTGGATTATATTGTGGATTTTATTGAATCACCTTTGATTGAATTGAATGTGGACTGGATAGTAAATTGTATTGTGGATTAGATATCTGATTATTGATTTTATTTAATTTTCGATTAGATTGTAGATTAGGGATTGAATCACGAATCTAATCGCCTATTGGATTGTCGATCACATTCCGGATTGAATTTCAGATGAGGGATTATGTTGTGGAATACATTATCTATTGGATTGTAGATTATATTGTAGATTAGATTGTAAATTTTGGATTGGATTCCATATTTTCGATTGGATTGTGGATTAAATTAGGGATTCGATTAGGTTTCGGATTAGGTCTTGGATTGAATTGTGGATAATGAAATTGGATTCTTTAATGGGGATTAAATTGTGAATTGGATTGTTTATTGGATTGCAGATTAGAGAAAATATTTGAATGTGGATTGGATTGTTGACTTGATTGTGGATGTGATTAGATTGTAGATTGAATTGGACTGAATCGTAGATTAGGTTTTGGATTGTGTATTGTGGACTGTATTGACTATTGAATTGTGGATTGGATTGTGGATTGAATTGTGGATTGGATTGTGGATTGGATTTTAGATTTTATTGTGGATGGGATCGTGGATTAGATTGTTAATTATATTGTGGATTGGATTAAGGATTGGGCTTTAGATTATATTGTGGATGGGATCGTGGAATGGATTGTGGATTATATTGTGGGTTGAATTGTGGATTGGATTGGTGATTGAGTTTTAGATTGTATTGTGGATGTGATCGTGGATTTGATTGTGGATTGGATTGTGGATTGGATTGTGAATTGGATTAGAGATTGGATTGCAAATTTTTGATTGTATTGGGAATAGAATGGGACTGTGGATTAGATTGGATTAGACCGATGATTGGATTGTGAAATGGATGGCGGACTCGTTTATAGATTTTTGATTGGATTGTAGATTGGGTGGTGGATTGGCTTATGAAGAACATAAATTTTCAACCAAACATGGAATATTTAAATTTTCAGTTAAAAAAATTAATTTTCACACAAAATAATTTAAACAAAATAGTTAAATTAAAAAAAAGAGAATTTTCAACTAAAATGATGAATCATCAACCAAAAAGATTGATTTCCAACAAAGTAGTTTCACTTTCTACTAAGTAGTTGAAGTTCCAACCCAAAAAGATGAATTCTCAAATAAAATATAATAGTTGATATTTCAACCAAAAAATATTTTAATTTTAATCTAAAAACAGATGAATTCCACCAACAAATTTGTAGGTCTTTTTTGGGTGAATAAATTTTGTCTATTTATTTTTTCCGTACCTTGTGTCGTTTGTCTAAGAA
>CAKNYM010050068.1:120755-145652 GCA_932195095.1 Andricus curvator
CGTATCTTGTGTCGTTTGTCTAAGAATTTAATTTTTCTATTTTTAATTCAGTTTTTTACGAATAAAACAAAAACGACGCGGCCTATCAAAAAGTGATTCTTAACAAATTTGTAGATCTTCTTTGAATACACAATTTTTATTGATTCATTTTTTTTCGTATTTTGTATAGTTTGACCGTAAAATGGAATTATTGATTTTTCATTATTTTTTGTGCTGTCAAAATGTGAATTTTCGATTTTTCGAAAAAATTCAAAAAGTTGTTGCAATAATCTTGTAGGGTATTAAAAATGCAACGTTTTTGTGCCCGAGACATTTTTTCATATCGAGCGTTGTTTCGCTTAAAATGTCCATTTCCGTTTGTTTTTTGCAAATTTATAAATGCTATAACTCCGGTGATTTTTTGAATAAAAAAAAGTCATTGGGATACATTTTTCGAGAGACGCATTCGTAAAAACCCTATTTTTCGGATTCAGAGGGTCTCAAACTACATTTGAGAAAAAAAGGGGGAGGGGGGTCAAATTTTGCACAAATCTAATACCTTCGCTGATGAGAATCTAAAAATTCGGCCCCTTTTAAGTTATTTATAGACATCACGATATTACATATTCATAAAAGATTGGTAGAATAATATTTTCTACATAAAATATTAATCGTTATAAATTTCACAATGAAATTGTACAATATTATTACAAATTTTATTACTAAAAAAATCAGAATTGTTAATTTTGTTTTTTAACTTCTTTATACGATTTCAAACGTTTCATTTTTTGTTTATTTAAATAAATGTTCTTGTTTAAATCGTGAGTAGAGTCTATAATTAATGAGTTTGTTGAAGGTAATTTGGCCATTGTTTGAATGAAGAGAACAGAACAGAACCTCAAACCTTTGGTTGCTGAGGTCAGGACGAGTAAATGCCACGATCAAGCCGTGATTAATGGCCATCGTTAATTGGCTCATTTGTCGCTGAATGCCAATACTGGCCATGCTATCTTTCCTTCAAAGTACACAAATTTAACGAAGCGTTTCAATTTTCGTCCCACAGCAAGGTACATAACCAGTATTAAGGTCTTGAAAAAACATTTAAAAAATTTTTAAAAATGCGGTTTGATTTGAAACTGTTAACGTGCTGAAATAACTTGAGTTTCTTTAACAAACTTTCCTTCGTTTTTTATTGCCGAACAGAACAAAAACAGAAATTGATTGTAGCGTTTACCATTCTTGAAATATATTTAAAATGAAAAAGGAAGAAATTTCAAACCATTTTTGTCAGATTGATATTTATTTAGATAAACGTTAATTTAAACCAAAATTCTACATAAATTAAAGAAAAAAGGACTTTGATTTAAGATGAATTTCCTATCAGAAGAGGTGAACTTCTAACCTACAAAGACGAATTTTCAACAAAAGAGTTGAGCTATCAAGCTAAAAAGTCAAATTTTTTAGAAAAGATTTAAGTTTTGATCCCCAAAAAAATTACTTTTCAACCAAGAAGGATACATTTTCACCCGAATAGTTGAATTTACAAAGACGATTTTACAGTTTTTGAAATTCAAGCTTCCTGGCGCGCTCACCAGAGGCATCACGTCTTGCGTTCAGTATTTTCTGTGTTGTGTTTTTCTATTTACTTTCTACGTATTCCATGTCCTAACCATTAGCCGCTAATTATCACAAATTCTAAATGTTTTATTAGTTGTTTTAGTCTTTTTTTTTTTTTAGTTAGTTAGCTTAATCTCCGTTTCATAATTCTGGAGATAATTTTATTTTATTATGAATACATTTTTGTTAAATATTCAAAAACATTCGCAACAAAAATTATTTAATTCATTTACAAAATGAATAAGTAGGAGTAACTTAACGTACAAAGAAATCTATTAATTAGAATTTTCAAATTATGTCATTTAATATAATGTATCTATTATAATGCCAATTGTTGAAAATGGAAAATGAAGAATGAATCATTATTTTATTGTAAATTGTTTAGTTATGTTAAGAAGTTATTGTTTTCATCTATTTTATATTTAATTTTGTTCAATTTAAAAAGTTTTGCCAATTATGTTTCTTTTCCTAAAATATTGTAATAGTGATGGTAATGAGCGTCTGCAAATTTCACTTCGAAACTGATTTATTTTTTTTTTTTATGAAAAAAGAAGATAATATTCAGATTCGAATTTATCGAAAAAAATACCTTGAAACTGATATGTCTCATTCCAGAGAATATAGGTCACATTTCTTGGACCAGTGTAATCCCTCCATAGAATTCATATATGTCTTCTTCCCTTTGCCAATGTTATTTTCTTCCCCTTTTCAGCTTTGAATAAAATCCAATCTTGAATTGGATCCATCATCACAGCTCCAGGATTTTGGGTAAGAATTTATCTTTCGGATAAAGAGAAGCAATCCCTTTCGTTATGTAGTAAAAGTATTTGAAAGTGGATTTATTCACATATCAACTTGTTTATAGGTATCGAAATTTAATGTAAATGTTAAACCAGAAAAAAATTAATTTCAACAAAAGTTAATTTTCAACCAAGAAGGATAAATTTTCAACCAAATACACTGGAACTTGGATTGAACGAGTCCGGATTTACTGCTTCCGAGAATTTTTGCGGTCGAGAGAGGGTGTTCAACCAAGCGTGAAATACCAGCAGCGTAGCGACAGAGGGGCAGTGCGCGGGAATATTATGTATTCCTATTGGAAATGGTTGATACGACACTGAATGTTTACGTTTGGATGGCCTGGATTCGGGCGTTCAATCTTTTCTGTGTTGTGTTTTTCTATTCACTTTCTATGTATTCTATGTCCTCACAATAGTTTCTATTTTATTAATCTGTCAAATAATTAATTCACATTTTGACGTGATTAATACGATATCCTGATTATTTTCAACCAAAAATGGAATCGTTAAATTTTCAGTTTAAAAAACTAAATTTAAACACAGAAAGCAAACAAATTTTCAGCCAGTTGAATTCAACTAAAAAAGGCGAATTTCTAATAAAATAGTTTTATCCTCAAGAAAGATGAATTTTCAATCAAAAAAAGTAATTTTCTACCAAAAAATGCATTTTGAACAAAATACATTAATTCTCAACAAAATACTTGAATTTTTTACCAAATGGTTGAATTTTCAACTTATAAAGAAATTTTTTTCAGTCTAATATGGAATAGCTACATTTTCAGGAAAAAAATTAATTTTTAACCAAGAAAAAATGAACTTCTAACAATATAGTTTAATTTTCGGCAAGCAGTTGCATTTTAAACCAAAAGGATGAATTTTCAACCCAGTAGATTATTTTTCTTCCAAAAGAGACGATTTTTCAAAGAAATACATAAATGTCCAACTAGAAAAGATCGATTTTCTATTAAAAACATCAATTTCCAATTAATTAATTTTCAACCAAAATTTTTTTTTATCAAAATAGTTAAATTTTCAGAGTTGAAATTTGAACTAGAATTATAAATCTTTAGAAAAAAAATGAATTTTCAAGAGAAGTGTTCAACGATATAGTTGATTTTCCAACGGAAAAGTTAAGTTTATAACTAAAAAGATAAACTATCTAAAAAAATTCTAATTTTCAATAAAATACAAGAATTTTCTACCACAAAGGATCAATTTTTAGTGAAAAATATCAATTTTTATCCAAAAATGGAATAGTTAGATTTTCATTAAAAATAATCAACTCTCAACAGCAAGAAGCGCACTTTCAGCAAAATAGTTAAATTTTCAACTAAAAAATATAATTTTTCAACATAAAATGGAATCGCAAAATTTTTATTCAAAGTAATTGATTTTTAATCAAACACATTTCAACAAAATAGATTAGTTTTTAGTGAATGAGATGAATCTTCAACCAAAAAGATCATCTTTCAACCAAACTAATATTTAGTTAAATTTTTATTTAAAAAATAGATGTATCTTCAACCAAAAAAATTAACATTTAACAAAGTAGTTCAATTTTGAACCAGGTAGTTGAAGTTTTGCCTAAAAAGGATGACATTTTGAGAAAAAAGTTACATTTTCAACAAAATATTAAAATTTTTTCTCAAATAGAATTGTTAGCCAAGCGAGATGAATTCCAAACCACAAGTATAATGGTCGAACTTTCTACCAAAAAAATAAAACTTTCAACGAACAATAGTTTTCTTAGCCTATTGAGAGATTAAAATTGAATCGTTTAATCCTCCTCTCCCATAATTTCCCACGTAATCCCCATACGTTCCCTCTCGATCTGTAATTCCCCTCTTCTCAGTCCACACCTTGCTTCCCCACCCTTCCCTAACTTCTCCTCCTCTACTACCCCCTCTCCTCACTTCCCCTCCCCTACTTACCCTCACTACCCTACCATTCTTTCCATTCACTTTTCCTTACTACCCGCCCTTGAATCAAATAATTCCCCCTACTTCCCCTCACTTCCACTTACTTCTCCTACTCCTCCTCCCCTCATAAACCTCACCCCTTACTTCTCCTTCCCTGATTTCACCTCACTTCCCCTACTTCCACACCTCATAGTTGCTCTCGATCCACCAACTTCTTCCTTATCTACTTCCCCCTCTCATCGCTTTTCCGGCTGCTATATTGTCTTTCTCTACTTCCCTTCCCCAGCCCTTACTTCTCCTCCCCTACTCACTGCACTACATTACTATCCCTCCATTTATTTTCCATCACTTTCTCTACTCCCCATACCCACTTCTCCCCCTACTTTCTTCTCACTCTCTACTTCCCATTTCTTATTCCGCCACCCTTTCCAATCCTTCCCCAACTTCTTTCTCCTCGACTTTCCCCTGTCCCCACTTCCGCAGGTAACTTTGCTCTATTCCTACTTCCCTTTCCCAGCCATCACTTACTTTCCCCTATTCATCCGCACTACTCTACTGTCCCTCCTCTACTTCTCCTTACATTCACTTAATTCTCCTACTTTTCCTCCCCCCACACCCCCTCACCCTACTTCTCCTTTCCTAATTTCACTTCACTTTCCCTACTTTCACTTCCCATAGTTTCCCCTCCATCCCCCAACTTCCTCCTCGTCAACTTCCCCATCTGATCACTTTCCCAGCTAATATTTCTCTTCCCCTACTTTCCTTTTCCCGTCCATACATCTTCACCCCTACTCACCGCATTACATTACTATCCCTCCCTTTATTTCCTCTCACCACTTACCGTCACTTTCAATAATTTCCTCTACTTTCCCTCCCGAATTTTCCATTACTTCCCCTACCTTATCGACCCCCTTTGCCACTACTTCCTCCTCACACTTCTGACTACCCCTTCCTCATTTCGCCACCCTTTTCCACCCTCTCCAAACTTCTCTTTCCTCTAATTTCCCCTTTCGTTACTTCCCAAGGTAACTTTCCTCTTACCCTACTTCCCTTTCCTAACCTTCACTGTCCCTCCCCTACTCACCCGCGCTGCGCCATTATCCCTCCTCTCACTTCCACTCACTACCAAGCCTTACTTCCAATAATTTTCCCTACTTTCCCTCACATCTATTTACATCCTTCACTTCGCCTCCCTAATTTCCCACCACTTCCCCTTCATTCATTACCCATCACACTCTCTACTTCTCCTCACATTATTTCTCCTCACCTCCCCTACTTTCACTCCTCTTATTTCCTCTCTTCCCAACTTCTTTCTCCCCCAGCTATCACTTTCCCTCTTCTACTCACTCGCACTACCTTACTATCCCTCCCCTTACTTCCACTTACTAACCGTCCGCACTTTCCACCATTTTCCCTACTTTGCCTTATTTCCACTCACTTCCTGTACTTGCCCTCCCTAATTTCTCATTAATCTCCCTATTTATCGTCCTCTGATTCCCTCTCACTTGCCCCACTCCTCATGTCCTTATTTCCACTCACTTCCTCTACTTTCATTTTTCTTATTTCCCCTTACTTTTCCTACTTTCCCACCCCTTATTTCACTTCACTACCCGAACTTCTCCACTCATAATTTCTCCTCACTTTCCCTAGTTCCACTCCTTTCATTTCTCCTCACTTCTTCTCATTTCTTCTTACTTCCTCTTTTCTAACTTACCCTACTGTCCCTTTTTCTACTTTCCTATGAGGGTTTCTGTCCGTGGCTGCAAAACCCTAACAAGGAAACAGATGTGATAATTAATAGGAATTTGATTATTTATAAGCTAAGGAATATTTCCAATAAACATTGAAGTTGATTTTCAATAGGTTTAAACTATTACGTTAGTAAACTGGAAACTTTTGCTCAGAAGATCAAGTTAATTTTCCTCTGTACACTTTTCTTTATTTCGTATACACACTATATCATCCAAACTGCAGAAAGTGTCTCGGACCTAGTAACATTTTAGAGGCGTTATTCGAAAAATTAAATTTTGTATTTTTATTCTTAATTTAATTCGTAAAATTTTGTATATTGCTGTTTGATCGTGGGAGGAAAGACTTGAGGACCGAGGAGGTTGAAGAACAAGAAATAAGAGGTTATGGACGAAGGTTAAGGTCGCCATATCCAATTTTTATAACTTGGCTGACCGCTCTGGCAACTGCTGAACTTGACACTAGAAACACGCGAAGGCTATAACTATAGGTCAACGGTGCAGCTAGTTTTAATACTTCCTCCCTGCTGTTGCTTACTGCTTTCGCGTGTTTTTTTCTATCGTTTTACAGCCCTGCCCTTGTCCCTACCCAACTCTATTCATTTAATAATTTTCATTTTTCCTTGAACTGTATAATAAGGTTGTCCAAAAATGCATTTTTTTCGTATTATTCCAGTGGGCACAAAACCATGAATATCCCAAGAACGTCCTTGGGACGTTCCTAGGACGTCCAATGTCCAATCAACGTCTCTAAGACGTCCAACGTCCTAAAGATGTCCTAAAGACGTCTTAAAGACAGAGGACGTTCTCAGGACATCTTTCGTACACGACAGTATCAAGGAAGGTCAGCAAGAAGAGGGACCCACATACGAAAAGCACGGTGCGGTCTGTGAGACCGCACGACCACACTTATAGGTCAAAACATTATTCTAATTCTTGCCGGTTTGTTTTCTATAATTATAACAAAAAATTTCATAATAGACGATGAAAACTGAAAACAATGTTTGTTTATAATTATAAATTTGCCCTTTAGGTATTTAGAAATGTATAAGAAAGGAGATAAAGACGTGAACTCTCCTTTTTTCAGTCTTGCGTATCATAGAAAATATAATACTTTTTGTATTTTTTTCTACTAGGCTTGTCTTAATCCTTCGGGGTTTTCTACTTATTAACCTCAATGGATGAAAATGAATCTCTTACTAGAAAAATGAAAAATTTAATTTTCAAGTAAAAAAAAATCAATTTTCAACCAGAGATACGAAATTTTTAACCACAAAATCTATTTCTCAACCAAAATAGATTAATTTTTAACCAATAGTGAAATAGGTAAATTTTTAGTTAAAAGGGCTAATTTTTAACCTAGAAGAATCATTTTCTATGAGAAATTACGAATTTTAAACAAAATACATGAATTTTAAACAAAAAAAGATACATTTTCAAATCCAATAAGAATTTTCCATCAAGAAGATTTTTTTTTCTCCAAGAAAGACGAATTTTTAACAATACACGTGAATTTTTAAGTAGGAAAGATCAACTTCTAACTAGAAATGGAATAGTTGAATTTTCAGTTTAAACAAAAAAGATTTTTTCTATAAAAAAAAAAATTTCAACCAAAAATTATATTCCACAATCAAAAAAGATTATATTAATTTTCAAACAATAGTGAAATGGTTAAATTATTAGTTGGAAAAACTAATTTTGAACCTAGAGGAATCATTGTCACCCAAAAAGACGAATTTTCAGCAAAATACATGAATTTTCAAACAGAAAAAAATCAACATTTCACAATAAATGGAACAGTTGAATTTTCAGTTAAAAAAATTAATTTTCAACCGAAAATACGAATTTTTTGAGAAAAAAATTAATTCCTCAATCAAACCAGGTTGTGATTTTAAACCGAAAGTGGAATAGTTGAATTGACAGTTAAAAAACTTATTTTCAACCTAGTAGAATTATTTTCTGCCCAAAAGAAAAATTGTTAAGAAAAGTTGAATTCTCAATCTACAAAGATGAATTTTCAACAAAGGAGATTTATTTTCTGACAAAAGACGAATTTAAAAAAAAAATAATTCTTAACAAATTACATAAATTTTCTGTTGAATAGTTGAATTTTCAACTCGTGAAGGAAAAATTTTCAACCAAAAATGGAGTAGCTACATTTTTAGTTTAAAAAAATTAATTTTGAACAATAAAAAAAAAAATTTCTTCAGCAAAATAGTTAAATTTTTGAATAAATAGTTTCGGTTTTAACCAAAAAGTGAAATTTTCGAACCAAATTGTTGAATTTTTAACCAAAAATATGAATTTTCAACGAGGAATTTAATTTCAACCAAATAGTTTAATTTTCTACCAAATTCTTGAATTTTCAAGCAAAAACGGGGAATATTTCGACAAAGCAGTTTAATTTTCAACGACAAAAAAATGAATTTTCAACTAAAAAAGATACATTTTGTCAACTAGGCCCAACTTACAAAGATGAATTTTTAACTAAAAACATTAATTTTGTTTCAAAAATAAATTTTTTAACAAAACAAAAAAATTCTAACAAAATAGTTTATTTTTCTACCAAAGAACTTAAATTTTCAACTAAAAAGAAGTGAATTCTCAATAAAGCATGTTTTAGTTGATATTCAAACCAAAAAATATTTTTATTTAAAATAAAAAAACAGTTCAGTTAAACCAAAAAGAAACCTAATTTTTCAAAATTATTTAGTTGAACCCTAAACCAAAACAAATTAATTTTCAATCAAGCAGTTGCATTTTTTACAAAAAAGGATGAATTTTCAACCAAGAAGATTAATTTTCTACCAAAAAGGACCAATTAAAAAAAAAGTATCTTAATTTTTCACCAGAAAAGATCAATTTTCAGTTAAAAATGTCAATATTTAACCAGAAACGGAATAGGTACATTTACAGTGAAGAAAATCAATGCTGAATAAAAAAAATTGAATTTTTAGCAAAGTATGAAAATTTCTGCCAAAGAGATGAATTTTCAACTGAAATGACTCTCAAAAAAATGAATGAATTTTCAAGAAAAAATTTCAATATTCAATAAGAGAGTTGAATTTTCAATCAAAAAGTTTCAAGAAAATTCCCCTTTTTCCCCTTTCTTCCCTGAAATTTGAACTGGATTAATAGAATAGGTGGAAAATTTTATTTTTTTGAAAATGCAACTATTTTGTCAGAAAGTTATTTTTTTTTGGTCAAAATTTCAAGTACTTGGTTTAAAGTTGAAAACATTTTTGGAAAATTTTAACTTTTAGTTGAAGATTCATCTCTTTGGTTGAAAATGTAACTATTTTTTTTGGAAATTCGTTTCATTTTTGGCTGAAAATTAATTTTTTTTTCACTGAAAATTCAACTATTCCGTTTTTGTTGAAAAAGTGTTCTTTTTTACTAAAAAATTCAACTATTTGTTTGGAAATTTTTTTTTTAGTTGAAAATTCCAGTAATTGGTTGAAAATTACTGTATTTTGTTGATAATTTATCTTCTTTTGAGAAATTTGATCGGCTGATTTGAAAAATCAACTTCTTTATTGTAAATTCAACTCTTTGGTTGAATGTTGAAATTTTTTCTTGAAAATTCATCTCTTTGGTAGAAAATTTAAATAGTTTTCTCAAAATTCAATTTTTTTTATTGAGCAATAATTTTCTTCACTGAAAAAGCAACTAGTCCGTTTCTGGTTAAATATTGACATTTTAAATTGAAAATTGATCATTTCTGCTGAAAAATAATTGTTTTTTGTTGAAAATTGTTCCTTTTTGGTAGAAAATTCAACTGCTTGATTGAAAATAATTTTTTGTTTTGGTCAAGAATTTAACTAAATAATTTGTTGAAAATTAGTCTTTTTTTGGTAAAACTGAACTATTTTTCATTTTAAATTGAAATATTGTTTGGTTTGAATATCAAATGAAACATGCTTTATTGAGAATTCACTTCTTTTTGGTTGAAAGTTTAACTTCTTTAGTAGAAAACCAAACTATTTTGTTAGAAATTTTTTTTTTCTGTTAACAAAATTAATTTTTGAATCTGAAAATGTAGCGATTCCCTTTTTTTTTGAAAAAATGTACCCCTTTTAGTTCAAAATTCAACTTTTTGGTTGAATGTTGAACTCTTTTTCAAAAATTCATTTCTTTTTTTGAAGATTAATTTTTTTTCATTCAGTTTTTTTTTTTTTTGGTTTAGAAGTTGTTTTCTTTACTGAAAATGTAACTATTCGATTTTTAATTAAAACTTGATATTTTTAATTTAAAATTTATCTGTTTTGGTTGAGTATTTAACTTCAAAATCTTTCGTTGAATTCATTTTTTGTTTTTGAAAATTTCACTGCTTTGTAGAAAATTCCTCGTTTTCGCTTAAAAATTTAACAATTTGGTAGAAAATTAAACTCTTTGGAGGAAAATTATCTTTTTTGTTGGAAATTCACATTTTTGGTTTAAAATTGAACTAATTTGGTAGCAAATTAAACTATTTGGTGAATACCAAAATTTTTTATTTAAAAATTTAGCTATTTTGTTATAAATTTGTTTTTTTTTTGTTTTGTTAAAAATTGATGTTTTTTAACTGAAAATGCAGCTATTCTAATTTTGGTTGAAATTTTTCCCTTAATTTAATAATTTGTTGAAAATTAATGTTTTTTGTTGAAAATTCATCTTTTGGTAGAAAATAAATTTTCTTGGTTGAAAATTCATCTTTTTAGGCTAAGGCTTTAAGCATTTTGTTAAAAATTTCTGTTTTTTGTATTGATTGAGAAATCGATTTTTTTTTCTTGAAAAATTTGTATTTTTGGTTGAAAATTAATTCTGTTTAACGTCTTTTTGGTGAAAAATTAATGTTTTTGATAAGAAATTCGTCTTTGTTTTGAAAATTTATCTTTTGTAGTTTTAAATTAATGTATTTTTTTGAAAATTGTTCTTTTTGGGTAGAAAATTATTCTTCCATGTTTAAAATTAGTTTTTCAACTGAAAATTGAACTATTCCACTATTGGTTGAAAATTAATATAATCTTTTTTCATTGAGGAATATTATTTTTTGTTAAAAATTTCGTATTTTTGGTTGAAAATATTATTTTTTTCAACTGAAAATTTAATTTTTCCATTTCTAGTTGCAGGTTGATCTTTCTTAGTTAAAAATGCATGTATATTCTCAAAAATTCGTTTTTTTTTGTTGCAAAAATTAAACTTTTGGATGAAAAATTTGTATTCGAATTGAAAACTTATCTTTTTCAGTTAAAAATTAGTTCTTTTAACTAGAAATTTAATTATTCTATTATTGGTTGAAAATTAATCTATTGTGGTTAAAAAATCAATTTTGTTGTTAAAAATTTCGTATCTTTGGTTAAAAATTAATTTTTTTTAACTGAAAATTTAATAATTCCATTTTTATTTGAGAATTGATCTTTTCCAGTTGAAAATTCATCTATTTATTTTTTATTCTCTCTGATCAAAAATTAATCTTCTTAATTGAAAATTAATCTTTTTTGACTGAAATGTCAACTATAAGATTTTCAGTTGAGAAATGAGAATCTTTTTTGGTATAAAATTCAACAACTTGGTCGAAAGTCGAACTAATTTGTAAAAAATTAAATTTTTTGGTTGGAAATTCATTTTGATCCATTGAGGTTAATAAGTAGAAAAAGCTGAAGGATTGAGACAAGCCAAGTAGAAGAAAAAAAACACAAAAAGTATTATATTTCCTCTGATACGCAAATCTGAAAAAAGTAGAGGTAACGTATTTTATCTTTTTTCTCATAAATTCCCACAGGAATTACCCATCAAGAAGTGAAATCATGTTATATTGGTGAAGGGGCCATAGTGCGTCGTACGAAAATTTTTTCATATTTTGTGAAAAGGAGACTAACCTAAATAACAAATAAAAGGATATATCTATTATATACCTAATGGGAAAGATTATAATTATAAAAAACATTGTTTTCAGTCATTATCGTCTTTTATGCCATTTTTTTGTTATAATTATAGAAAACAAACCGGCAAGAATTATAATAATTTGTTGACCCATAAGTGTGGCCGTGCGGTCTTACAGACCGCACGGCCCTAGAGGCTGCCGTTGTTAGCAGCTTTCATTTTAGTTTGCGCTTTCGCCGAGGTAAGTGGACAACGTATGGTCCTGCGTGTAATTAGTGAGGAATATCAATTAAAAGCTCATAAACGGTCCGTGAAACCGCACGTCCACAGTAGCGTCACAATTTTCTATTTCTGTTTCAGTTTGCCGTCAAAGAAAAATATTACGTCCCGATTATCCCTCATTTGAGCAAGAATTGACAAATTATTATGAACGCATGGTCGTGCGGTCTCTCAGACCGCACCTTCCATACCGTACCAGTTTTTATTTAAAATTGATTTCTTTTCTTTAAATTAGGATTGATTGAACTATAATCAAATAACTACCTGTAAAAAATGTTGCATTACATTTTTTTTCTTAATTAACCCAGTTCATCAATATATCATGACGAAAATTATTTTAAATGTGAAAGTAATTAGTTCATTCATCAGTCTTCTGATCCTGTAATTTTCGTTTGAAGCGTCGCTCGGGAACTTTTAATTAGTTCAGAAGCTTCCGTATTATTATGCCACGTGCTAAACTTTGTGTCCCCAAAACTTCCCCTCTTTTTCACTGATCTCTACCAACTTGGTAATTTTTGCGACCTTTATCTTATAAAAGGTTTGCGGTTCTTGAATTATGGATACGGGAGGAAATGATTAAGTGGTCTTCGACAGGAAACGTATTTTTTTTACTCACTCCTCTCCACTTTAAGATAGAAAGTCAAAATGAAAAACGATGTGGTATTTGTTAAAAAAGAACCATTCTAATTTTTCAAGGAATCTGTATTATCATTAGAGAATAACAAAAAATATTTAACGTCTTTTCAGACTAGATGGAGCTATGAAAGAAAAATTATTTTAAATAATTTTTTTTCTGAAAAAAGATCTCCTTTCGCTCCGCTGGGGGGAAAAAAATATTTAAAAATATTTTTTTTCGCAAAGCTCCACCTAGTCTGAAAAGACGTTAAATATTTTCTGTTATTCTCTAATGATGATACAGATTCCTTGAAAAATTTTATTTGTACCATCTAGCAAAATAATGTGTATATTTCTGAAAAAAGTTTCTTCTCTCGATCTCTCTAGTAGCTTAATGGGAAAGCACCTGACCGGAAATAAGTAGTTCTGTGGTTCGATTCCCAGCGGAATGCAAGGAGAAGATCTTTTTTCAGGAAATAAAAATTATTAAAAATAATCATTCTAATTTTGTTAAATTGCAAAAAGTAAAATACCAACAAATTGTTTGATGCGGATTCTATTTATTAAACGGAATTGAGCAATTTGCTTTTGGCGTCTGAAAAATTGGTTTCGCTCTAGGATAAAAAGAATAATTGAGTAGCGCAGGACACGGCAATCCTGTCATCATAAAAAATAGAGTTAATTAATAAAAATGTAGAAAAAAAATAATGCGGATCCTTCCTAGTACTTTTGTACCATGAATTATTTAAGATTTAGGAAAATAAAAAAAATTAAGTGGGACGAAAAAAAAGAATAAGTAAATTACCATATAATCAATAAAAATATAATTATACGTTCATAAAGTACGTGAGCTATAATAATATTTTTGGTTCGGAACTCATCTGTTTTGGTTAAATATTTTTGTATTCGGTTGAAAATTGTATTATTTTGTTGAAAATTTTCTTGAAAAGTCTTCTTTTTTTTTTAAATTCAATTACTTGGTTGAATGTTGAAATCTTTTGTCGCAAATTAATATTTTTTCCAGATTCATCATTTTATTTGACAATACCATGTTTTTTGTAAAGATTCATCATTTTAGTTGAAAATTCACCTTTAGTTCAAAATTCAACTATTTCGTTCAGTGATATCTTTACTGCTCTTTTCAAAGATGTCGGATTTAATTGACCCAATTATTAAATTTGATTGAAGGATTTTTGTATTGGCATTAGAGTCTTGTGAGTATTTATATATGTAATTACAAAACATGTATGTTGAAAATTCTTTTTTTTTTTGTTGAAAATTGATTTTTTAGTGGAAAATTTATCATTTTTTTCGAAAACTCATCTTTGGTTCAAAAGTTACCTATTTTATTTAAAATAATTTGTTGTTGTTTTTGAAATTTTTATGATGTTGAAAATTTATCCTTTCATTTGAAATTTCCTTTTTTTTAAGGTTCATCATTTTATTTAAAAATTCATTTCTTGTAGGATTCATCATTTTAGTTGAAAATTCGTCTTTGGTTGAAAATGTAACTACTTTGTTTAAAACTCTTTTTTTTTAAATTAACTTTGCAGCTAAAAATGTAACTATTCCAGTTTTCATTAAAAATGGATAATTTTGGTTGAAAATTGATCTTTTCTAGTTGAAAATTCTAGCGGGCAGATTTTTTTTGGAAGATTTATCATTTTCTTTGATTTTTTTTTAAGATTTAATATTTTAGTTTAAAATTCATTTTTTTTTTAATTCAAAATTTTATTAAAAAATTTATGTTTGGTTTAAAATTTAGGTCTTTTGTTGAAATTTTTTTTTCTATGAAAAATATTTTTTTTTAATTTATCTTTTTTTTTTAAGATTCATCATTTAATTTAAAAATTCATTTTTTTAAGATTCATCATTTTAGTTGAAAATTCATCTTTAGTTAAAAATCTAACTATTTTCTTTAACATTTTTTTTAATTACTTTTTTTTAAGATTCATCAGTTTAGTTAAAAATTCATTTTTTTAAGATTCATTATTTTATTTAAAAATTCATTTTTTTGAGATTCATCATTTTAGTTGACAATTCATTTTTTTAAGATTCATAATTACACTTGAAAATGTATCTTTAGTTTATAACTTAACAGTTGTGTTGAAAATTATTATTTTTTTTTTGTGATGAAAATCAATTTTTTTTTAATTTCTTTTTTTTTTAAGATTCATCATTTGCTTTAAAAATTCATTTTTTTCAGATTTAGCATTTTAGTTGAAAATTCATCTTTGGTTAAAAATGTAACTATTTTGTTAAACATTTTTTTTTTATTACTTTTTTTTTGCAGATTCATCAGTTCAGTTGAAAATTCATCTTTTTGGTTTAAAATTGAACTATTTTTTTGAAAATTCTTTTTTTTTAACCCCACATTTTTTTTGGAAATTTATCATTTTATTTGAAATTTCTTTTGTTTAAGATTCATCATTTTAGTTGAGAATTCCTTTTTTTAACCTTCATAATTTTATTTGAAAATTCATCTTTAGTTCAAAATGTAACCATTTTGTTGAAAATTCCTTTTTTTTCGTTGAAAATTAATTTTTTGGGAAAATTTATAATTTCATTTGAAATTTCTCTTTTTTTTAAAAAAGATTCATCATTTTATTTGAAAATTCTTTTTTTCTAAATTCATCATTTTAGTTAAAAATTTATATTTAGTTAAAAATTAAAATTTTTTTTTTAATTCTTTTTTTTTTGAAAATTAATTTTTTCAGCTAAAAATGTAACTATTTCATTCTTCATTAAAAATTGATCATTTTGATTTGAAATTGATCTTTCCTAGTTGAAAATTCTTATATTCTGATAAAAGTTCGTATTTTTTGGTATAAAATTAAGCTTCCTCGTTGAAAATTCATTTTTTAAAGTTTCTTCATTTTATTTGAAAATAACTTTTTTTTGAAGATTTATCATTTTAGTTGAAAATTCAACTATTTTGTTAAAATTTTTTTTTTTTTTTTTTTGTCAAAAATTAATATTATAACGAACATTGTAACTATTCGATTTTTGCTTCAAAATTGATATTTTAAATAAAAAATTAATCTTTTCTAGTTGAAATTCAACACTTTGGTTGCAAATTTAACTATTTTGTTGAAAATGATTATTTTATTTAAATCAAATTCTTTAAATAAAAATGTAATTTCCACTTTTCCTTGCAAATCGAAATTTTTTGTTAAAAATTGATCTTTTCTAGATAAAAATTCTACTATTTGGTTGAAAATTTCTATATTTTTATGAAAATTCATCTTTTTGGTTCAAAATTTAACTATTTTGTTGAAAATTCTTTTTGTTTTTAAACTCAAATTTTTTAAGATTCATAATTTCATTTGAAAATGTATCGTTGGTTTAAAATTTAACTATTTTGTTGAAAATTATTTTTTTTTTGATGAAATTTTTTTTTTAATTTGTTTTTTTTTTTTAAGATTCATCATTTGATTTCAAAATTAATTTTTTAAAGATTCATCATTTCAGTTGAGAATTCATATTTGGTTAAAAATTTAACTATTTTGCTTGATTTTTTTTTGTTTGAAGATTCACCAGTTTAGTTGAAAATTCATCTTTTTGGTTCAAAATTTAACTATTTTGTTGAAAATTCTTCTTTTTTTTGAAACTCAATTTTTTTGTGTGAAGTGTATCATTTTATTTGAAATTTATTTTGTTTCAGATTCATCAATTTAGTTAAAAATTCATTTTTTTAACATTCATAATTTTATTTGAAAATTCATCTTTGGTTCAAAATTTAACTACTTTGTTGAAAATTCCTTTTTTTTTCGTTGAAAATTAATTTGTTGGGAAAATTTATCATTTCATTTGAAATTTCTTTTTTTTTTAAATTTCATCATTTTATTCGAAACATTTTTTTTAAGATTCATCATTTTAAGTGAAAATTTATCTTTGTTTAAAAATTTAAATATTTTGTTTAAAATTCTTTTTTTTTAAATTAATGTTTACAGCTAAAAATATAAATATTTCATTTTTCATAAAAAATTGATCATTTTGATTTGAAATTGATCTTACCTAGTTTAAAATTCTTATGTTCTGATAAAAATTCGTCTTTTTTGTTCTAAAATAAATCTTCTTCGCTGAAAATTCATTTTCTAAAGATTCTTCATTTTAGTTGAAAATTACTTTTTTTTTTAAGATTCATCATTTTAGTTGAAAATTCATCTTTTCGGTTGAAAATTTAACTATTTTATTGAATTTTTTTTTTTTATGTCAAAAATTAATATTGTAACGAAAATTGTAACTATTCGATTTTTGCTTGAAAATTGATATTTTAAATTGAAAATTAATCTTTTCTAGTTGAAAATTTCACTCTTTGGTTGCAAATTCAACTGTTTTTTGAAAATTATTATTTTTTAAAATAAAATTCTATAAATACAAATATAACTTCCACTTTTGCTTGAAAATTGATATTTTTAATTAAAAATTGATCTTTTCTAGATAAAAATTCTTCTATTTGGTTAAAAATTCCCATATTTTTATGAAAATTTGTATTTTTTGGCATAAAATGAATCTTCTGGGATAAAAATTCATCCTTTTTCATTAAAAACTGCATCTGTTCGGTTGAAACTTATTCTTTGTTAGTTGAGAAATGAAATTCTTGGATTAAAGTTTAACTACTTTATACAAATTTTTTTTTCATTAGAGATTCATTATTTTAGTTGACAATTCATATTTTTGTGTTTAAAATTAAACTACTTGGTGATTAGAAATTTATCTTTTATGTTAGAAAAGTCATTTTTTTACTTTGAAAATGAACATTCTTGTTGAAAATTTTTAGAACTTCTTGAAAACTCCGTTTTTAGCTTGAAAGTTCAACTATTTGTTTGTTAATGCACCAGTTTGGTTAAAAATGAATTTCTTGTTGTTAGAAATTCTTTTTGGGTTGAAAATTCATATTTGTTGTCGAAGTTTTTGTTTGTTTGAAGATTCAACTATGTTGTTAAAACTGTAACATATTTCGACTTGAAATCTTATAAATTTAGCGTGCTTCATATGGAATTTAGCATGGTATTCACATTAATTTTATTAGAAAGAAATTATTTCCCTAATTTTCGTGAAAAGTCGCCCTATTTTCCCTATTCTCAAATAGGCCCTTAAGTGTCTTACTGGAGAAATGAAGCAGCGATGAATAATGAAATTTCCTCTTAATTTTCGATTACAAGTTGAATTACGCTTGGGTGTGAGATACACAGAAGAGTGTATAAACTTGTGAAACGTGTGAGCGATAAGCGTGCAATTGAGTTATCTTTTAGATGGACATGTAGGAAGATTAAGTCTGTCTCGGGAAATAACCGTAATGCCGAGGGCTATTTAAATTATTCAGTTGCTTTAAAGCTGCACTGCATAAGCAGTTATTTTCATAAACATTAAAAAAATTAGAATTAAATAAGAATTGCAACCTCTGCCTAAAGTTAAATCGAAAGCATCAAAGCTTAAGCAACTATTGTTATAAAAACAATTGTAAACTTTTGTGTTAATTTTGGTATCTTGCGCATCTCTATCTTGCGCATGTCTATCTTGCGCATGTCTATCTTGCGCATGTCTATCTTGCGCATGTCCATCTTGCGCGTGTCTGTCTTGCGCATGTCTATCTTGCGCGAGAGACAACTGCGCACCCTGTGACGTAAAGTGTGGACACAGTGACCGTTCCGTTCAGTGGGCACCCTGGGGCATAATTTCATCCTTTTTCAGTTTTATTCATTTGAAGATCGGAAAGCATTATTAAGTAGGGAACGGAAGACTTGGTAGGGAGATAAGTTTTTACCAACAGTAGCTGAGGTAGATTTTTTATTGTCGTTTAAAACTTACCTCCCCAACAAATCCTTCTTTTTTCTTTTCAATAATAATTTCCGATTTCACAGATCAACTTTTCATTGAGCTACAGTCCACGTTTCATATTTTGTTTTGCTCATTTTCTATACATTTCTTTAAAAATCTTTGCTTCGCTTAATTTGAGTTCGAATTTCGCGGGCATTTATGTAAGGTCGCGAGCTCCTCAGTGAGCGGCAAACTCTCCCATTATTCACCTAACCTCAATGGAAATTTCGGTAAGATACGTTCAACCTCTAACCGCTTCAATTTCTTTTCTCAGATATTTTTTATCTTTTGTTTTTTCTCTGATGCGTTGACTTTGAATTGTGTACAGAAAAATGAGAAAACGGTTTCTCGGTTCTCGAAATGGAATAGTTTAAAAAAAGATTTCTAAGCAAAAACAATCTTTTTTTTTACTGGTTACACGTTCTACTATCATTCTTGCTTCAGTTAAAAAATTAAAAATTAATAAATTAAAAAAATGTAATTATTAATAAAAAAGACAAGGATGCAAAAGACAATTTATCTAACGTAGTTTACATGATTAAATGCAATTTTTACAATAAATTTTAGATACTTTTAGGAGATTAAAGACACGAATAGCGGAACATAAGAGAGGTTCTGAAATTGGTAATAATGAAACTGGACTTTCTCAACACGCTTGAAATAATAACCATTTTTTCAACTTTAATCACAATAATATTGAAATCCTAGCGAGAGAAAATATCTATCATAAACGGAAATTTCTCGAATCAATTTTTATAAAAAAAAGTTTGTCATTTGTATTAACTTAAAATCTGAAAGATTGCATATTAACAATTAATACCAATGGATTTCAAATTAATAAATTTTCTTTTTCTATTTTGAATTTTTAAACTTTCTGGCGCGCTCACTAGAGGTATGACGCTTTCGTATGCCCACCCTTCTCATTGAAGGCGGTGCTTCTATTTACTTTTTACACACTCTATGCCTTAACCACTGCTTCTCTTTTGTTTCAATCAGCTGATTGATTATTATTGACCGTCGTCTTTTTTAACTACTTCAAAAACGCTTTTCACTAATTTTGACTCAAAATCAGCCCATGCATCGTCCCCACTTTTCTGATTTTCTTAGCGTCCGGCCGGTGAACTAATCCGACAGTTGGCGCTCCAATCAGGACGGCTGAGATTTGTATTGTGTTGCATGGGCGAAACTTATAATTAATTAAATAAATGAGTTTTATCGGAGAAATTCATAAAAAGAAGTCAAGGAATGTGTAGTAAAGTGAAGATTCTATATTTTTTAATAAGTGTGTGCAAAATAGTAAGTGTTGAAAACATGGGATATAACTGTATAGCTCTTGGTTGCAACTCGGGCTACGACAATAATAAAGAAAATAATCACTTTTCTCTCGTACCAAAAGATCCGGATATTCCATTTTTAACCTATTCAATTTGGAAATTTTTAATTAAGAAAAAGAACAATTTTTAAATATTCAGCAAGGTTTGACTGCTTATATAAAATGATCAATCATAAATAAAATAAAATTTCAGAGAGCTAAATTTAATCTTTAAATGTTGCAATTTTAATTGTGCTTTTTAAACAATTTTTTATTCGTAAGTGAAATTGTTGATTTTTTTTTGGTATAAATAACAGTTGAACAATTATTCATTTAGGAAAAATTCGAGTAAGTTGAAGAGGTATTTAGAAATTTTGAAAAAATTCAAATATAATTTTAAACATGAAAAGATTCCAAAAAATTATCAAAACAAAACATAGATTTTTGAAAATTTCAAAATAAAATTTTGAAGCTATTTAAGGGTTTTGAAAAGTTTGAAGATAATAAAAACGTATTTCTTAAGATTCTTGGGAAAATTTTAAATAACTTTTTATTAAAAAAAAATAATTTTAACAAAATATTAAAAAGGATTTCAAAAGGCATCCACAATTGTCAAAAAATAATTTGGGACATTTTAAGCGATTATTTTTTTTTAATTTTCCAGGATTTAATAAAAGTTTTATAAACAATTAGGATCATTTGAAAAAAAAACTTAGAATTTTTAAAAGAATTTCAAAAACAATTAGAACTTTGAAAACATTCCAAAAAATATTCAACAAAATGTAGATTTCTTAATCTTTTGAATTAAAATTTTGAAGCTGTTTGAGGATTTTCAGAGGTTTCAAGATGATACAACAATTTTCTTAAGATTTCTGGAAAAATTTTTAATGATTTTTTATTCGAATAATAATTTTGAGAGAACATTTAAAATAGATTTCAAAACAATGTTTGGTGTATGAATAACAATTAAAAAAATTATTAATTTTTAAGAACCTAAAATTAATATAATTTTAATTTCTTCCGAACCAATCCGAAGTCATCCGAATCATTCCGGAATCTGTATCCGAACCAATCCGAGTTAATTCGAACCAATCCGAAAAAATGTCTACAGTTCGTTCGATCCAAATCGGTCAAAAATTAATCCGAACTTCCAATCCTAACCAAATTTTCAATCCGAATGAATCTGAACTTGGATTGACCTAAAAAGATTTTTAATCCGAATGAATCCAATTCAATCCGAACTCGGATTAATTCGGATTGAAAATTTAGTTTATGCCAGTCCGAGCTCGGATTGATTCGGATTCATCTGGATTTAAACTTTGGTTCGGATTGGTTCGTTTTGGATTTCGGATTGAGTCGGATTACTTTTTAAATGATTTGGGTCAAACGAATGTAGAACTTTTTTCGGATTGGTTCGAATTGACTCGGATAGAGATTCCGGAATGATTCGGATTGGTTCGAAAGGAATTCCTATCCGATACTTTCGTCAAGGTAGAGGACTTCAAATTTTGTATAGAAAATTGAGAAAAATGGTTTCTCAGATCTCGAAATGGAATACTTGTATAATTAAATATAACTATTAAATATAATATTTCGACAAAGTTTGCGAAAGATGGCTCCTTGCAAGATGAAAAAAATAGTTTTTTTTTTTTGGTAGAAAATTAATCATCTTGGTTGAAAAATCATCTTTTTGGCTGCAAATTAAATTATTTGGTTCAACGGTGAACTTTTTTGCTGAAAACTCATTTTTGTTGTTGTTAAGGATTCATAATTTTAGTTGAAAATTCTTCTCTTTCGTTCAATTTCTAACTATTATGTTAAAAATTCTTTTCATTTTTCGTTTAAAATTTTTTTTTTTCATCTAAAATTTTAACTATTCGAATTTTTGTTAGAAACTTATCTTTTTTCAGTTAAAAATCCAACTATTTGTTTGGAAAATTATCGTTTCCAGATGAAAATTCAAGTTTGAGTAGAAAATTTATATTTTTTAATCAAAAATTGATTTTTTGTTGTAGAAAATGCATCTTTTTTGGTAAAAAAATTCAATTTTTGGGTTGAAAAATGATTTATTTGGTTGAAAATTTAACTATTCTATCGAAAATCCGTTTCTTCATTGATAATTAATTTGTTTTATTGAAGATTGATCTTTTCCACTTGGAAATTTAAATATTTTGTTGGAAATTGGTCTTTTTCGGTGGAATTTAGCCGTTTTTTATTTCAAATTTTAATCTTTTTGGTTGCATTATCCAATATTTTGATAGAAAATTCAAGTATTTCGTTGAAAATTAAACGGTTCATTTTAAAATTTAACTAAGTGGCAGAACATTCATTTTTTAGATTGTCAATCATTTATCTTTTTGAGCAGAAAAAAACCCTGTTTGTTAAAAATTTATATTTTCCGGTTGACAATTTAACTATTCCCTTAAAAAGTCGTCTTTTTTTATCGATTTCGATTAGATGGAAATTTATTTTTTTTCTGTTGAAAATTATTCTTTAAACTGAAAGTCAAACGATTCTATTTTTGGTTGGAAGATTTTTTTCTTGAATTGAAAATTTAACTATTTGGTTAAAAATTTATCTTTTGGCAGAAAATTAATCTTCTTGATTGAAAATTCGTCTTTATGGGTTAAAAATTCAGCTATCTGGTTAAAAATTCATCTATTTTGTTGAAAATGCAACTATTTTTTCCAAAATTGAACTAGTTTGTGATAATCACCTTTTTTGGTTGAAAATTCCACTGTTTTATTGCGAATTCATTGTTTCGGATTGAAAATTCATCTTTTATTTTTCAAAAATCATCTTTCCTAGTTGAAAACAAACTTTTGTATTAAAAATTCAACTTTTCAGGTTAAAGATGTAATTTTCTCCTATAAAATTCGTCTCTGGCTTGAACATACAACTATTTAGTTAAAAATGCCACTACGTTTGGTTAAATTTCAATCTGGTTAGTTCGAAAATTTAAATGTTTGGTTAAAAATGCTTGCTTGTAGGTTGAAAATTAAACTATTTGGTTCAAAATTTAACTACTTTGTTAAAAATTTAATTATTTTGTGGAAAATTCTTCTATTTTGTTGAAAATGCAACTATTTTGTTCAAAATTCAACTATTTTGTGAAAATCTTCTTTTTTGGTCGAAAATTCCACTGTTTTATTGCGAATTCATTGTTTTGGATTGAAAATTCATCTTTTATTGTAGAAAAATCATCTTTCCTAGTTAAAAACAAATTTTTGTATTAAAAATTCAACTTTTCAGTTTAAAAATGTGACATTCTTCAAAAAATTCGCCTCTCGCTTGAAAATTCAACTATTTATCTAAAAATGCAACTACTTTTGATTAAATTTCAATCTGGTTATTTCGAAAATGCAAATATTTCGTTAAAAATGCTTCCTTGTAGGTTGAAAATTCAACTATGTGGTTTAAAATTTAACTACTTTGTTAAGAATTTAATTATACTGTTGAAAATTCTACTATTTTCTAAAAAAAGCATCATCATTGGTCGAAATACAACTGTTTTGTTAAAAGTTTTTCCTCTTAGATTAAGAATTCTTCTTTTATGGTAGAAAAGTCATCTTTCTTGGTTAAAAACTCATATTTCTTGATTTAAAATACACTTTCTTATTGAAGATTCAACTTCCTTCAAAACATTAGTCTTTTTAGCTTGAAAATTTAACTATTTAATTCATAGTTGAACGATTTTGTTGCAGATTTGACTTTTTTATAAAAGGTCAACTTGTTGATTAACAATCAAATATAAACATAGAAGAGTGAAAAATTGATCTGCAACAAATGATGCAACAAATGCAATAAATTTTGTCTGTACGGAAAGTATTCGATCTTGTGGTGTACCAGGAGTAAGATTTAATTCTGGTCAAGGGCGATGATATCCCCTTTAAAGAACATCCCTTTGGAAGCCACAACCTTCTTCCAGCGATCCTTCCACTTTCGGAAGTAATCCTTAAAGTCACCTTTCGGAATAGCTAACAGCTGCTTCAAAGTATTCTGTTTTATTTCCTCTGCGCCTTAAAATCGTTTTCCTTCTAGAGGATAATTCAATCTGGGAACCAGCCAGAAATCACAGGGGGACAGATCAGGACTATATAGGGGCTGGCGAAGTTGTAGAAGACCGTGTTTCGCCAGAAATTGCTGAATAAGCTGCGATGAATCGGCAGGTGCCGTTTCCTTCTTACTGAGTCACGTATTCGCTTCGTAACTTCTTGGTAACACTCTTTGTTACCGTCTGACTTTCTACCAAAGTGCGACTACTTTTCAATCGTCTAAACCACTTCTCAATTTAATTATCACTTACAAACTCATCAGCATACACTTTCCCAATCATAACGTTCCTTCCCGAACATGAATGGCCACGTTTGTGGCAAAATTGAATGCACACTCTTCGTTCGGTGCAACCCGTCATCCTGAAATGTGACGCGTACGTGTTCAGACGTTTACCCAACTGACTACACTAGTCGAATAATGATTCGCAGATCCGTATCACTTAGTAGGGAGCCTCGCAGAGCTTTCCCCTAAATGTTAACCCAGCTGAACATTCCTGTCGAGGAACTCGGAGGATCCTGGACAAGATGCTGGACACGACCCTGTACAGGTAATCCTGACGGTTCCTGTACAGGAATTTGTCCAAGAAAACTGTACATGATCCTGCAAAAGAAGCTGTATGCAAGCCAACCTTTCAATGATCCTGTACAGGTTTCTTCAGAGACTGATTTGAGACGCGGCTTCATGTACAGAAATTTGTTCAGGATCTTACACGTGAACCTGCACGGGAACTGATCCCCTTTCTGGAAAGACCCAATACATGGTTCATTTTCCTTCGCCAAATTGCTGCACAGGAACCGTCAAGATTACCTGTGAAAAGATCGCATGCAGGATCCCATCCAGAAACATGTCCAGGATCCTCCGAGGTTCCTGGCAGCAATGTGCAG
>CAKNYM010050068.1:145662-166578 GCA_932195095.1 Andricus curvator
TTCCTGGCAGCAATGTGCAGCTCGGAAATACCTGTTTTTGTCAATAGGACAATTAGGTGCAAAGCTAGGGCACAAGGTCGGGTACTTTCCGGACAGAACTCGTACATAAATTCTTGCGTACATCCGGTAGTTAAGTGGGATTCGCTTTTCACTGCGCAGACAAAGAAAGTCGATGTTAGCACTGGACGAGTAAATAAGTTCTCTCATGCTCGTGTCGGCACAAGCTCGATTTTCTATACGAAAGCAAGCGCCTCAATTCATTCCCTAGTGGCCGTGTAAAGGGGTTCTATCAAGAGGGTGGTCGATCTGAAGCGATAGATAACTTTTTACTTTGACCTCAAGAACGAATCTTCTAGTTTGGTTTGACTCTTACCATTTTCCCTCAAAGTCCTACTATCTAATACTCCTTTCTTTCTAGAATCTAGATTCTAGATTCTAGAACAGTAAGTTTTACACTGAAAAACGGTTACGTGACATGATTCAACACACGTAGAACCCTGCAATGATCTACTTTGCTACATCGAACTTTACTGAATCTTATCGTGATCGATTCGTTCGTCCCGTTCGTTCCTTCGCAGAGCCATAAATACCATTGAAAGCTCTCCTCGAATTGAGTGCTGGAAATCTTTTTAACTTTGAAAATTTATCTGAAATTGCTTCAATTCTCTACTCAAATTAGGGATGTAATTGGATTTATATTAAACATGTTTCAGGGTTGCTAGACAGTAACTTGGGTAACTTTAAATCAATTTTTTCTCTAAGTTTCTTCTTAGTCACTCTTCAGGGTTTCGTAGCCCAGCGGAGTGTGCCAAAAAGCACTTTTTTGGATAAAAACCATTTGACAGTTCAATTTTCGAAAAGACCCTTCAAAAAGATTTTATATGATAAACGCTCAAAATAATAAATCAAAACATACAAATATTTTAATTGAAATTCTGCCAAAATAGGAGAAATAGGGTGATTTCTTTTACGGAAATAGCGAAATAAGTGTTTTGAAATAAAATTATGTATAGGTAAAGAATTGAATTCACTATGAAAGGCTTTTTTTAATGTCGAAACATATTTAATTTTCTACCCAACAAGATGAATTTTCAATCCAAAAGGACGAATTTTCAACAAAGCAGTTAAATTTTCGAAGAAGAAAGATTACTTTTTAAAACAATGGTTCCATTTTTAAGAAATCATTTAAATTTTCAATAGAGTGTTGGAAATTTTCACAAATTAATTAAATTTTCAATTAAATGATGAATCTTCAACAAAAATAATTTTTTAACAAAGAAGTTCAACTTTTAACGAATCAGTTGAATTTTGAATAAAAATATTATTTCTCAACGAAAAATATAGTTGATATTGCAATGTAAGAAGAATATTTTAATTTTCAATACAAAACAAAGGAATAGATGATATTTCAACAACATTTGTTTTATTTTAAATAAAAAAACAGTTGAATTCAACCAAAAAAGACAAATTTTCAGCAATATAGATGAATTTTAAACAAAAACAGTTTAATTTTCAAAGAAACAGTTTCATTTTAAACCCCAAAATGTTCATTTTCAACCAAAAAGTTAATTTTCGACCACATAGTTGAATTTTTTACCGAATTAATAGAATTTTCCATTTGAAAATTATTTATTTTTAAGAAAACAGTTTCATTTTTAAGCCAGAAAGACGAATTTTTTACAAAACAGTTGATTTTCAGCCAATAAATATGATTTTTCAAACGAGAAAGATGAATTTTTTATCATAAAACATAAATTTTCAATGAAATAGTTGAATATTAAACTATAAAAAATATTTTTGTATCAAAAATAGAATCATGAACTTTTCTGTTGACAAAAAAAAAATTTTGAATTAAGAAAACTACTTTTCATCAAGTTGAATTTAACTAAAAAAGGCGAATTTTCAACAAAAGGTTTGAATCCTCGACCAAAATGATGAATTTTTCAGAAACAAGATTAATTTGCGATCCAAAAAGACGAACTTTGATCAAAATACATCAATTTTTCACCAAATAGTTCGATTTTAAACTTATAAATGATACATTTTTCCACCAAAAATGGAATAGTTTGAATTACAGATGAAAACATGATTTTTAACAACAAAAAAAGACTTTTCAACCAGCTGAATTCAACTAAAAAAGATATATTTTGTTAAAAACATAGTTAAATCAACTACCAAAATTATGAATTTAAAAAAAAAAGATTAATTTTCTACCCGAATAGACGATTTTCAACCAAATACAAAAATTTTCTACCAAGTAGTTGAATTTGCAACGCACAAAGAAAAAAACCAAACCAGAAAGAAAATAATTTTTTACAATGTACTAAGTGGTTGATTTTTCAAAAAAAAAATAAATAAAAAAATTAATTCTGAACCAAAAATATTATACATTAGTAAAAAAAGGGAAAAGGGTTTATCGAAGGCCCTTAATCTGTTAAGTTAATGTACCGCATAAGTTAATTTTAAAATTATATCAATGTTCCTAAATGAAAAAAAAAATAGTTTTATCCTTCAAGTATAGACGTGCGGTTTCACAGACCGCACCATGCTTCTAATATGTGGGTCCCTCCCCACCCTGGACTTCCAGGAGACTGTCGTTATTAGTAAATTTAGTATAAGCTGTGCGGTCCATGAGACCGCACGTCCACGTTAGCGTCACAATTTTGTTTTTCTCTTTCAATTTCTTTCAAGGCATTTGGAAAGCAAGATGTCAAATACAAGCAACATTGACCTTGATGGGGGTACCCAAGAGGACGGATCGCGGCAGTCAAAGAAAAATATTACGTCTTGATTATCCCTTATTTGAGCAAGAAGTGACAAATTATTCTGGACGCATGTACGTGCGGTCTCGCAGACCGCACCATTCTTCTGATATGTGCGTCCCTCCCCACCCTGGGCTTCCAGGACGCCATCGCTATTAGTCAATTCAGTTTGAGCTGTGCGGTCCATGAGACCGCACGTCCACGTTAGCGTCAGAATTTTGTTTTTCTGTTTCAATTTCTTTCAAGGTATTTAGAAAGCAAGATATCACATACAAACAACATTAACCTTGATGGGGGTACCCAAGAGGACGGATCGCGGCCGTAAAAGAAAAATATTACGTCTTGATTATCTCTTATTTGAGCAAGAAGTGACCAATATTATTCTGGACGTATGGACGTGCGGTCTCGCAGACCGCACCATTCTTCTGATATGTGGGTCCCTCCCCACCATGGGCTTCCAGGACGCCCTCGTAATTATTCAATTTAGTTTGAGCTGTGCGGTCCATGAGACCGCACGTCCACGTTAGCGCACCATTTTGTATTTCAATTTGTGTAAAGGTTTTTGAAACGCAAGATGTCGCACAAAAACAACCCTTCTCCCAATGGTGTAAAAGGTTATTAAGGAATTTTCTTTTTCTTTTTTGATTAAAAATTCGGCTTTCTGGTTTCAACATTGATCTCTTTTGGTAAACAAATCTAATTTGTTTTCAATTAATTTCTGATGTCAGATATTGTCGATTGCTGGTCAAATAATTTTTTGGAGAAACAAGAAAAAATGTGCCTAGGCCCGGATGTGAACCGGGATATCCACTATTCACGAGTGGAGCGTTAACCAATTACGCCACCGGGGCTCCAGCAGATAGTTTCTCGTTTCTCCTATATCCAGAGGACGATGCGCGTCTGCATCTTTGTAACTTGTCAAATTTAAGTGAATAATTCTATTCTGAATAAATTCACGGAATCTGAATATAATTTAATAATTTATGTTATTTTGTCGCCCAAGGTAATTAATTATTTGATTTCTAATGTTAGATATTGCCGATTACTGGTTAAACAATTTTCTGGAGAAACGAGAAAAAATCTACCTCGGCCCGGATTTGAACCGGGAACGCCACTATTCACGAGTGGAGCGTTAATTAATTACGCCACCGGGGCTCCAGCAGATAGTTGAAATTTCTGAAATTTCACTCAGATTTCACAGGTAACAAAGATACAGACTCGCATCGTCCTGTAGATATAGGAGAAACGAAAAACTATCTCCTGGAGCCCCGGTGGCGTAATTGATTAGCGCTCCACTCGTGAATAGTGGCGTTCCTGGTTCAAATCCGGGCCCGGGCAGATTTTTTCTCGTTTCTCTAGAAAAATATTTGGCCAGCAGTCGGCAATATCTAACATCAGAAATTAATTGATAAATTACCCTGGTCGACAAAATAATATCAATTATTATATCTAATTTTTGTTGTTGAAAATTCAACTATTATGGTAGAAAATTAATCTGATTTGGCTGAGGATTCTTTGGTTGGATCCAACTACGTTTAATTTCAAATTAAAATCTTTTGGTTGAGAATTCATCTATTTTGGTACAAAATTCAAATATTTCTTTGAAAATTAACTTTTTTGTAGGAAATTTAACCCTTTTTCTGAAAGTTTGACTTTTTAGTTTGAATAAGTTAGAAAATTCAACTATTTGGTTAAAAATTAACTGTCTTGTTGAAAATTTATATTTTTGGTATGAAAATTCAACCATTTGGTTCAAACTTCATATATTTTGTTAAAAATTAAATTATTTTGGTAGAAAGTTCAACAAATTCCTTGAAAAATAACGGAAATTTCTGTTGAGAATTCAACTCTTTTGTTGAAAAGTGTTGTTTTTGGTTTTAAAATTCATCTTTTTGGTAAAAAAGTTTCTGTAGAGGATTCAGCTATTTTGTTAAAAATTTGTCATTTCTGGTTGAAAATTTAACAATTTGGTTGAAATTTGAACTGCTTTGTTAAAAATTCAGTTGTTTGGTTGAAGATTCATGATTTGAGTTGAAAATTCATTTCTTTGGTTTGGTTGATGTCTATTACTCAATTTAAATTTTATTCTCAATATAAAGTGATTTCGAATTGAGATATTTTTTGGTTGAAAATTTAACTACTTGTTTGAAAATTCATGTATTTTGGTAAAAAGTTAACTATTTAGTTGAAAAGTAACCTTTTTGTTGAAAATTCATATTTTTGTTTTGAAAATGTAGCTATGTCGAAGAAAATCCGTCTTTTTGGTTTGAAAATGCAACAATTTATAGGACATTTTTTACTTTCTTGGTTCAAAATTCCGCTTTTTTGTTTTAAATATTATCTCTTTTGGTAAAAAAATTTTACTTTGTTGTTGTTGGCAATTCAACTATTTTGGAAGAAAATTAGTCTGATTTGGTTGAGGATTCAGCTATTTTGCGGAAAATTCATATATTTTTAAAAAATTCAACTATTTTGGTAGAAAGTTCAACTTTCTGCAGAGGGTTTAGCTATTTTATTAAAAATTCATTTTTTGGTTGAAAATGTAACTATTTTCTTTCGAATTGTTGTTGTTTTTTTTAATAGAAATTAAAAATATTTTGGTAGAAAATTCGACTATTTGATTAAAAATTAACTTTTTCGTTGAAAATTAATATCTTCGGTAGGAAAGATCAACCATCTGGTTGAAAATTCAACTATTTTGTTGAAAATTATAACTTTTTGTTGAAAATTCATATTTTTGGTTCAAAAATACAACTCTATTGTTAGAAAGTTTTCCGGTTGAAAATTTAACTACTTTTAGTAGAAAATGAAACTATTTGGTTGCAAATTAACTTTTTTGTCGGGAATTTAACTTCTTTATTAAAAAGTTTTTTTTTTTAGCTGAAAATTTAACTACTTGGTTGAAAGTGGCACTACTTTGTTAAAAAGACTGTTTCACTCCTAGGTAGACAATATACTATTTTATGAATTATCATCTTAGTTATTTCGATTTTTAAATTACTAGACTATTATATGCGATAATCGAAACTTGATCACAAATATTCAAAATAACTATATAATTGTGATAGATATAAAAAATGATTCAAAAATTAAAATTCATGTAGTTTAATATCGCGAACAAAATGAGTTAGTAATAAATTAATCAGTTTACAACATAAAAATCAATGAACAATTATTTTCATTTAAATATTCAAATAACTTTTACTTTCTATTTTTATAAAAATTAGAATTAATAATAATATCCTAAACTAATTTCTGAAGAAATTAAAACATAATTTGAACCATTTAATTCAGATACTCATTTCACAACATCACAAAAACTTAAAAAAATTCCAGAATTAAAATAGAGGTATTTGAAAAATAAATAAAATTTTATTATACAAATTATAGCTAATATTTGATTACATAACCTTAGGGTAAATGATCCAATTATGCTACTTAATAGAAAAAAATTAAAATTCAATCTTTATGTAATTCAATATTGTACGGAAAATTAATTAGCTTATAATTAATTAGTGACTTCAGAACATGAAAAGCATTAAATAATTATTTTTGTCGAAACATTCAAATTTAAAAAAATATTTTTATGAAAATTTTAATTATTTATAACTGATTCCAGAGAAAATGAAAACATATTTCCCTATAATTTTGAAAATTGAATCCAGATACTCATTTCACAACATCATGAAGATTTCAAAAAATTAAATAATTGTAATAGAGACAGGTTAAACATAAATAAACTTTTATTATACAAATTATAACCAATATTCAATTACATCATTTTGAGATAAATAATTCATTTATGTTACTTAATATACAAAAATTAAAATTCAATCTTTGTGTCATTTAATATTGTAAAAAAATTAATCAGCTAATGGTTAATTAATCTGCTCACAACATAAAAAGCATTGAAGAATTATTTTCATTGAATCATTCGAATAATTTTACTTGATATTTTTCTTGAAATTTGAATTATTAATAACCTTTTAAACTATTCCAGAAAAAATTATAATACATGTGCATATAATTTAAAAATCAGCATTCAGATACCCATTTCACAACATCACAAAAATTTACAAAAATAATATAATTAGAATAGAGGTGTTTTAAGCATAAAGAAACTTTCATTCTACAAATTATAGCCAATATTCAATTACATAATCTTAAAGTAAATAGTCAAATAATGTTACATGTATATTTTTGAAAATTGAATTCCGAAACTCATTTCACAGCATCGTGAGCATTTCAGAAAATTATATAATTGTAATAGAGGTAGGTTGAATATAAATAAACTTTTATCATACGAATTATATCCAATATTTATTTAGATAACTTTTAAATAATTAATTTATGTTGCTTAATATATAAAAATTAATATTCAATTTTTATGAAATCTAATATTGTCCAAAATTAATCAAGTAATAATTAATTAATCATTTTATAACATAAAAAGCATTAGAGAATTATTTTCATTGAATCATTTAAATAATTTTTACTTATTACTTTTCTAAAAATTTGAATGATTGAAATTTGTGTGATTGGAATAAACAAAAAGCAATAAACGATCATTTTCATTCAAAAATTGAAATAATTTTCACTCTTTATTTTTTATTTAACTTTTATTTCTGAAAGTTTTAATTATTAGTAACCTTTCATACTAATTTCAGAAAAAATTGAAGCATATTTACATATAATTTCAGAAATTGAATGTAGATACTCATTTCACAACATCAGCATCATTTGAAAAATCATGTAATTGAAATAGTGGTATTTTAAATATAAAGAAACTTTTATTTTGCGAATTATATCCAATATTTAATTAGATAACCTTCAAGTAAATAATCAATTTATGTTACTCAACTTTAAGAAACTAATTTTAAACTTTATTTGATTTGATTTCCTGAAAGAAATATCAGCTAATAATTAATTAATCATTTCACAGAATAATATCTCGTAAGATCACTGAAGTTAAGCATTGTTGGGCGCGGTTAGTACTTGGATGGGTGACCGTTCAGGAAATACTGCGTTGCTGTTGGCCCGTCGTGGGTGTGGTGGGCCCACATTGGTAGTAAATATCCACCTAGAAACACTACCCGAATCGGGTAGTGAGGCAATGAACTTTCGAGTTCAAACTGCTAATCAATTTTTTTTTTTTTTTTTTTTTTCACAGAATAATATGCACTCAACTATAATTTTCCCTAAAACATTAGAATAATTTTTACTTTATATATTTTTTTAAATTTGAAGTTTCATTTCTAGAAATTTGATTTATTAATAACCTTTTGAACTAATTTCAGAAAATGTAAGTTTTAACAGAATCAGTTAATAGTTCATTAATCAGTTCACAACATAAGAAGCATCAAACAATTATTTCCATTGAAACATTCAAATAACGTTTACATTATATTTTTGTAAAAGATTTGAAACTGCATTCTATATATTTAATTTATTATAAACCGTTTAAACTAATTGAAAAAGATTAAAATATGTACATATAATTTTGAAATCTGAATACAGATACTCATTTCACAACATCAGCATCATTTGAAAAATCGTGTAATTAAAATGGTGGTACTTTAAATATAAATAAACTTTTATTGTGCAAATTATAGCTAATATTCAGTTACATAACCTCAAAGTAAATAATAATATTATGTGACCTAATTAAAAATTTAATTTTTCTATAATATAATATTGTGAAAAAAAAATTAATCAGATAATAATAGATTCATCAGTTTAGAACATAAAAAGCATTAAAAACTATTTTCATTTAAATATTAAAACAACTTTTATTTATTATTTTTCTGAAAATCGTAACTCTAAGTAGTTACTCAGAAATAGTAACTTAGTCAACACTGTTCTTATTATAGGATATGAGAATGTAAAAAAAATTGTTTGAAAACGTATTAGGTATTGTTGAAACAAGAATTTAGTTGGCTACAATAATAAAAAGTAAAAAAATGTGTCCTTTTTTTCAAACATTATAGTCAAGTATCGACTTAGCCCCAGGGGGGGTGTCGGCTTAGCCCCACGATTTTCCACTCGACAGATTTTCCATCACTTCATTCTCGATCCAACACACTTAATACTTTGCCAAACAAATTTTTTTTTAATGATTAAAAAAAAAGTGTCGGATTAGCCCCACTCTCCCCTAATTGATCAAATTTTGGAAATTATCGACGTAGAATATTGCATGTTATGAAAGGAAGGAAGTGAGGAAGGAACCTTGAAGTGAGTGGAAAAGTGAGTGGAGTAGCGATCGGACAAGGACAAGGATGACCTTGACACTACTTTGCCATTGCCACCCTTAGATTCTATCTAGAAGCATGCAAAACGGGATGCCCACGAGTGTCGTTAAGCTAAGCTTGTTTTACGGAAAAGCCTTCGATCCGTAGCCAATGACCTCGAGTCGTTCCGTTCCGTGTTTATATTTCAATTTCTCTCAAGAATATTTTCAAACAATCTTGCACGCGACGCAACAATTTTCTACTTCACTCCAGACATATTATACAATTTTTCCTCACCCATGGTCAAACTGACCTGAAAGAACCCTGAATGGATGGAACATTTAAGTCTAACCTTAACCCTTCACACTCTGGTCTAGCTAGCTATTACAACCTGATGATATCATCATCATGCATGACACTCGACTAATCGATCAATAGGAATTACATCAGGACTATTCGACAAATATAGATGATCAAATTACATATAGTTATACTGAGAAATATTGATTATCCCGTATGAATTTTCAAACCAAAGACGAACTTTCAATTTGGACAACGCCACCAATAATTTTGTTCAAAAGTTAATAAATGACTGAGGGATACTGCATCTTCCAGAATGAATTTCATAAACAAATTTTTGGTACCCCTATGGGATCCCCACTTTCTTGCATAGTTACTGATCTGGTAATGGAAGGACTTGAAAAAGATATTTTTAAAAAACTACCCTGTCAATTGATTTTCTACTATAGATATGTTGACGATATCTTGACTTGTGTCCCTGAAGATAAAATCGACAATTTACTCAATTTTCTTCAACTCTTGCCATCCTAGCTTACAATTCACTATTGAAGTATAACAATATAATTTAGTCAATTTCTTGACATTTATTTACACAAAGTTAACAATAATATTATAACTAACTGGTACCGGAAAGAAACATGGCCAGGAAGATACTTCAATTTTGAGTCAAACATAGCAATCAAAGACAAAATTTCAATCAATAACAGTCTAGTTGACAGAGCCGTAACACTTTCTAATAGTAAATTTAAAACAAAAAACTTAAATATTGTTAAAAATACACTTAAAGATAATGGTTATCCTATCAGTTTCATCAAAAAAGATATTAATAAAAGATTAATTAATATACAAAATTTAAATCAAATTTCTAATACTACAACTCAAAATAATAATCAAATTAGATCTAGAAGAAATTAAACAACACTTCCAATTTAGCAAGAATGTATGGCCTTCCAAAGGTCCATAAAGTTAATTTTCCTTTAAGACCTGTGGTATCTTATATTAACACTCCAACTTATTACTTGGCTAAAACTATGAGTAACATTGTATCTGATTCCATGCCAAAATTAAATTCCTTTGTCAAAAATTCTACTACTTTTCGAGAAAATATTATTAAAATTAAAATTCCCGGTAACCATATTTTTATGTCTTTAGATGTAATCTCACTGTTTACTAATATTCCTTTAGAATTGGTTCTTTCTGGTATCGATAAGAGATGGTGTTACATAAAAAACTTTACTAATATTTCTCAAAATGATTTCAAATCTGGTATTTCTTTTCTTATGAATTCTACTGGTTTTCAATTTGATAAAAATTTTTACAATAAAAAATTCGGCACTCCTATGGTGTCTCCGAAATGGGGTATTCTTGCTGAAATTGTCTTACATGATCTCGAATTAGAAATCTTCAAAAATGTAAAGGTCAAAATCCATTAATTTTATATATACGTCGATGATACTTATCTTATTGTTCCAAAAGACGAAATTGAAAATATTGTTTCTTGTTTTAATAGCTATCACAAAAGGTTAAAATTTACATTTGAAGTTGAATCTGACAATTACATCAGTTTTTTAAACTTAAAAATTATTAGGAAAAATTCACATGATATCATCACAAAGTGGTTTAGAAAAAGTACATATCTTGGTAGACTTTTACATTTTTTGTCAAATAATCCCATTCACCCAAAGATCGGTATTGTAAAAAATCACCATGAAAATTTAATTTTAGTCAAAAAAATATTAAATTACAATAGTTATCCTAAACAGTTTATTGAAAAACACATTAAAATAAGACTTTCTGAAATTAATAATAAAAAACCATCTCTAGAGTTAAATCTAACCAATAATAATCAACAGAAAAAAGTTGTATCTTTTAATTTCTATCCAGATATATCCTATCCAATCCGTAGACTTTTTTCTAACTTTAATATTAATACTATTTTTAGAATTGATTCAAAATTTGACCACTTTATCAAATTGGGAAAAGATCCATTGGAAAAATTAGAACAGTGTAATGTTGTTTATGAATTTGACTGTTCTTGTGATATGCCCTATATTGGACAGACTAAAAGATCGTTAGACACAAGAAAAAATGAGCATTTCAGAAATATTAATCACTATAAAAAAACCATAAAGAAATTGCAGAACACATTCACTCTGTCCATAATGGAAACTCAAATTATATCAAATGGGATGACATTAAAATATTACATAAAGAGCAAAATTATTATAAAAGAAACTTTGTCGAGATGATGTATATTAAAAATGAGAGTAACAATGCTTTGAATAAGATTACTGATTTGAAATTTTATAATTCTGCTTTTAATATGATTTTAGATAAAGTATGCTAATGGTTTTCCTAATTTCTTCAAATTTTATATACAAAAATTTAAACTTGGCGCCTAAATCTCTTTCTTTCGATTCAGTATGTTTGATCCTTCCAGCAGTGATGCCAATGTTGGCGCCTTTTGCTACTGCGCTTGCGTTCGGGCCACGCACTAGTTGGCCGCAGTTGGCGCGCGATTCAAAATTGGAATTAAAAACAATTATTGTAACTTGAATAAATAATTATTGAAAAATGCACAAGAATGTATAAAAATTGTACAACTTCTGATTTTAGACTTCTGAAATTAAATGTTTTGTGAAATATATGTTATTCTTTGGAAGTCAAAGAAAATAAGCTGTCATTAAAAGATTATATGTGTTCTAAATTGGTTTCTTGTCTAAAATCAGAAGTTGTACAATTTATATACATTCTTGTGCATTTTTCAATGATGATTTATTTTCATTACAAGAATTGTTTTTAATTCCAATTTTGAATTGCGCGCCAACTGCGGCCAACCAGTGCGCGGCTCGAACGCAAGCGCAGTAGCAAAAGGCGCCAACATTGGCATCAATGCCTTCCAGTATCATGACTCGGTCTACTCCGGACCCGCATGGTACTCTGTACCATGCTCCCTTCTTTAATTTTAATGTTTAAAAAAACATGGATCATAAATCTAATTATAAAACTTTTATCACTATGAAAAAATACATTTCAAGCAGTTTGCTACTATCTAATCAGGTAAAGAAATATCTATTTTATCCTCATGAACTTCTCTTGATTTGTAGTTTCCTAACCTCTTTCTTGTCACTTTTCAAACTATTTGTTCAAAAGTCTTTCAAATTTAATAAACTTACTACAATTTCTACTTTTTCTAACAGTTTAGATTGAGTACCGAAAATGGATTTTTTCGAAGAAATGCTAACTTCAATTATTCTATATAATTGATCATGTTTTAATTACGAAACCTTTACGCATATAACTACTACGATGTCTGACCGAAGTTGCTCTGTTTTTTTGGAGTAAATTCTCCTTTTTCTTTCTTTGGAAACAAATATTTAATGTATAACTAAATCTGATCGCTCTACTTAATGGTAAGTCACCCTATTTTGAAAATTGTTTTTTAAGAAAATTATGTGTTTGACATACGTTTATTATATGTAATTTCATATGTAATTCTCTTAATACTACATTTAACCACGGATTTCTGATGAGGTCACCATGACTGGTGACAAAACGTGAAATTTTATTAAATAATAATTGGTCTGGAAGTCTTTTTTAATTTCTTCTATATATAGTTTATCCCAGACGTTAAAACATTATTGAGGATTCACCATCTTTCCTCTATCTACCCAAATTAGATCTTAATCAACTGATTGTTTTACCGTTTATTAATGAAATTACAAGATTCTACAAAAGAAAATTTCTCTTTTTGAAAATACTATTTTATTGTTAATATTACTGTGAATAATCGGCACTATTTAATATAATCCAAAACAACGCCTTTGTAATTTAGATTATAAAAAAAATGATATCTTAATATATTTTCAAATTTTCAAGTTTAAAAAAATGAAAAAAATGATACATTGTGAACAAAATTAATTAATTTTACTGAATTCATTTAAAAATTTGCTTTGCGGCATAACTATTTTCATGAAATTTTGCATAAGATTGCAGACGAAAAGGGAATTTGCATTATACTTGTTTTTAAATTAAATATGAACTAAAGTTATTTCAAGCTAAAAAATAAACGTTGTTAAAAATGATTTATAAAATCGAGAAATATATTTTATTGTTAATTATAACTAGTTTTGGAATGAACTCGAGGCGAATTTTTGAAATAAATATTTCACAATTTGCATTGTTCATTTAACAATAGTTATTAGGGTTTAATGTTTTTCTCTCTCACTTCAGGTAAAAGTTGCAACTATTATTTAATCCTTCAATTTAATTTTAATCCTTTAATTTTTATTTGGGAATTATAAAATCGTTATTTTTGTAAACAATAGTTTTTCACAAATAAAAATTTTCAAATAAAAACGTACTAATGAGATTTGCAGAGAATCTTTTAAGGAATAAAATAAGCGCTACAGCATTAGAATTAAATAAGAATTGCAACTTTTACCTGAAGAGAAAAAGAAAAACATTAAAATCTAAATAGTTATTGTCAAATAAAGAAAACCCGAAATATTTTTTCCAAAAGTTCACCTCGAGTTCTTTTCCAAAATTAGTTATACAAGGTGTCCAGCCATTTCATTTTTTATTGGCCGACAATTTCTAAAAAAAGCAGAATCATAAATCAACTCTTAATTTTCTACGAACGTAATATTAAGTTGTCTTTATGAAATCTTTGGGGCTATTTTTTAATCTTTTTAGAGTCTTTGAAATCCTCGAAATCTTTTGCAATATTAAAAAAATTTTGTAAAATCTTTTGAATCCTTGAAATCTTCGAGAAATTTTTCGTTATCTTTATGAAATCTTTGAAATATTTGTGAAATCTTTTTTCAAACTTCGTTTATGAATTATTTGGGTTCGTTTAAAATCATTGAAATCTTTTGCAATCTTCTTAAACTTGTTGAAACCTGTTGAAATCGTGTAAAATCTTTGAAATGTTTTTAAATCTGGTGTACTGTACCCTTTTTGAAATTCTTGAAATATTTTGAAATCCTTCCGAATTCTTTGAAATATTTATGAAACCTTTCTGAAATTTGCGTCTTCGTTTCAAATCACTGGAATATTTGAAATTTTCGTGACAAATTTTTAAATATTCTAACAAATTTTGTAATCGTTTAAAAAATCATTTAAATGTTTTGGAATCTTTGTAATCTGGTGTACTGTATCCTTTTAGAAATCTTTAAAATTCTTGCATTCTTTTGAAATCTTTATAAATTTTTCAGGAAATCTTTGAAATATTTGTGAAATCTTTCTAAAATCTTTTGTATTACTTTGAAATAATTAAAATATTCGAAACCTTTTTGAAATCTTTTGAAATCTTCTGAAAATTTTTGAAATCGTTTCAAATCTTTGAAATGCTTTGAAATTTTCTTACTATACCCTTTTTAAAATCTTCAAAATCCTTGAAATCTTTTGAATGTTTTAAAATCTCCTTGAAATCTTTATGAAATGTTCGAAATTTTTGTGAAATATTTTTAATCTAGTACACGCCGTTTTTCAATCTTGTAATCCTTAAAATCTTTGAAATTCGTGTGAAATCTTTCTGAAATGTTTCTTCTTGGTTTAAAATCATTGAAGTATTTAAAATCTTTGTGAAATATTTTGAAATATTCTAAAAAATTTGGAAATCGTTTCAAATCTTTGAAATTTTTTGAAATTTATTACTATACCCTTTTTTAAATCTTCAAAATCTTTTGAATGTTTTAAAGTCTCCTTTAAATCTTTATAAAATGTTCGAAATCTTTGGGGCTATTTTTTAATCTTTGTAAAATCTTTGAAATCCTCGAAATCTTTTAAATCTTTGTAAAATCTTGAATTTTCTGTTAAACCCTTTGAGAAATCTTTTTCAATCTTCAAAAAATTTTGTAAAATCTTTTAAATCCTTGAAATCTTCCGGAAATTTTTCGTAATCTTTATGAAATCTTTGAAATATTTGTGAAATCTTTTTTCAAACTTTGTTTATTAATTCTTTGTGTTCGTCTAAAATCATTGAAATCTTTTGAAATCTTCTTAAAGTTGTTGAAATCGTGTAAAATCCTTGAAATGTTTCTTCTTTGAAATAATTGTGAAACCTTTCTGAAATTTTCGTATACGTTTGAAATAACTTGAATATTTGAAATCTTTGTGACATATTTTAAAATATTCTAAAAAATTTGAAATCGTTCAATATCTTTTAAATGTTTTGGAATATTTGTAATCTGGTGTACTGTATCCTTTTTTAAATCTCTAAAATTCTTGCATTCTTTTGAAATCTTCATAAATTTTTTAGGAAATCTTTAAAATATTTGTGAAATCTTTCTAAAATCTTTTGTATTATTTTGGAATAATTAAAATATTCGAAATCTTTGTGAAATCTTTTGAAATCTTCTAAAAATTTTTGTAATCGTTTGAAATCTTTGAAATGTTTTAAAATTTGTTTACCATACCCTTTTTAAAATCTTCAAAATCCTTGAAATCTTTTGAATGTTTTAAAATCTCCTTGAAATCTTTATGAAATTTTTGTGAAATATTTTTAATCTAGTACACGCCTTTTTTATATCTTTGTAATCCTTAAAATCTTTGAAATTTGTGTGAAATCTTTCTGAAATATTTTCTATTGGTTTAAAATCATTGAAGTATTTAAAATCTTTGTGAAATCTTTTGAAATATTCTAAAAAATTTGAAATCGTTTCAAGTCTTTGAATTTTTTTGAAATTTATCACTATACCCTTTTTGAAATCTTCAAAATCTTTTGAATGTTTCAAAGTCTCCTCTTCAAAAATGTTCCACTTTTTGTCCAATTTTCAATTCTAGAGAGGTAATCATTCATTAATGTTAACAAAAATAATTTTTTGAATAATTTATTATTATTGTTAATAATATTGTCTTTGAATAATGCTAAAAATTGCCGTCTTTCTGAAATTTTCAACTTTTTGTTCACTTTTCACTTGGAGTGAGTTAGTATTTAATTAAATATAGCAAGAATAATTGTGCAAACAAATTATTATTGTCTATAGCGTTGCGTTTTTTTCTGAAATTTGGTCTATTTTTCAATTAGAGTGAGGTAATAATTAATTCAAGTTAACAAAAATAATTGTTTAAACAATTCATTTTTCACTTAGAGTGACTTACTGATTATTTATGTTGAGGAAAAATAATTGTTTCAACAAATTATTATTTTTAATAACTATCTTCATATATAATAATGCCAGATAGTTGCGGTTTTTTTCTGAATTTTTAACTTTTTGCCCACTTTTCACTTAGTAAGGTAATAATTAATGCAAGTCGATGAAAATAGTTATTTAAGCAATTATCATTGTTTATAACTATTTGCTCTTAAATAATTGCTAGAATGTTGCGGTTTCTTCTGACAACTTTCAACAAAACAGTTTAATTTTTAAAATTAAAAATCTAAATTTTCAACAGAAAAGCTGATTTAATTAGTTTAATTTTCTCCTTAAAACGAAGAACTTTCCACGAAACAGTTTAATTTTTAACCTCAAACATGAATTTTCAACAGAAAAGCTCGTTTCCAACCAAATATTTAAATTTTTGACCAAAATTGTTGAACTTTTAAACCAAAAAGATAAATTTTCAACAAAAAAGTTAAATTTTAATTATATAGTTTAATTTTCTATCAAAATAGTTGAATTTCAAAACCAAAACGAGGAACTTGAAATAAAACAATTTAACTTTCAACCTAAAAAAGTGAATTTTCAACAGAAAAACTCATTTTAAACCCAGTAGTTGAATATTGAATTTTCGAAACAAAAAGACGATTTTTCAATAAAATAGATGAATTTTAACCATCCAGTTTAATTTTCTACTATAATAGTTGAATTTTTTACTTAAAAAGACGAACTTTAAACAAAGCAGTTTCAGTTTAAACTTAAAAATATAAATTTTCAACAGAAAAGCTCAGTTTTAACCAAATAGTTAAATTTTGTATCAAAATTGTTGAATTTTTAAACCAAAAAGATAAATTTTCAAAAAAAAAGTCAAATTTCAATCATAAAGTTTAATTTTCTATCAAAATGGTTGAATTTTTGAACAAATAACCCTTGAATATAAATTTTCAGGAAAAAAGTGAATTTTTATACTAATTAGTTGAACGATCAATCCAAAGAGTCGGGTTTTTAATAAAAAAGTTTAATATTCAACCCAAAAATACGAATTTTTGACGGAAAAACTAATTTTCAACCAAACAGTTAAATTTGTTACTAAAATAGTTAAATTTCCAAACAAAAAATACGAACTTAAAATAAAACAGATGAATTTTCAACCCTATAGCTCAATTTTCCACCATAATAGTTAAATTTTTTACCCAAAAAAACAAACTTTTAACAAAACCGTTCAACAAGAGAAACAAATTTTCAACTAAAAAGTAATATTTCAATTTCAAAACAGTTAAGTTTTTAACCTGAAAATGAAAATTTTCGACAAAAAAGTTAATTTTTAACCAAATAATTACATTTTTTTACAAAATAGTGAAATTTCCAAATCAAAAAGGCGATTTTTCAACAAAGCAGGTGAATTTCAACCATATAGTTGAATTTTTAAAACACAAAGACGAGCTTTACACAAAGCAATATAATTTTCATCTTAAAAATATAAATTTTCTACTGAGAACATAATTTTCAACCTAGTAGATGAATTTTCTACCAGAATAGTTGAATTTAAAAAAAAAAAGAAGAATTTTCAACAAAACAGTTGAATTTTCTACCCAGAGATATGAATTTTCAACAAAAAGTTAATTTTGAACGAAACAATTAAATTTTCTTTCAAAAGAGTTAAATTTTCGCACAGAAAAGACCAATTTCCTAAAAAGCTGTCGAATTTTTAACCAGAAAATATACATATTTAGCCGAAAAAAATGAAATTTTAAATTTGCAACCAAAAAAGAAGAATTCACAAAAAAAAAACAGTTTAATTTAAACCATATAGTTTAATATTCTACCTAACTAGTTAAATTTTCAACCCAAAAATATAAAATTTCAACAGAAAAGGTAATTTTTGAATCAAATATTCGAATTTTCGACCAAAATTTTTAATTGATAAACAAAAAACATGAAACACCAACTAGTAAAATTAGATTTGAACAAAAAATGAAATATTTGAATTTTCTATTATTTTTTCTAACCATGAGAATTAATCTTTGAAGAAAATAGTTGAATTTTCAACGAAAGGAATGAATTTTCAAGAAAAAAATGCATTTTCAACAAATTAGTCGAGTTTTCCATTTAATTTATTTTTTTTATCAAAAACGGTTGTATTGAACAAAAAGGACAAATTTTTAATCTAATTTCTCAATTCTCATTGGGAACATATGAATTTGTAACCAAAAGGAAAAAGCCAAGAAAAATTTTCTAGAAATCCTTTGAATTTTCAAAAGAAGGCTCATTTTCAACGAAGTATATATTAAAATTTTTTGTTACAAAAATAATTCCATTCCCAAACCAAAAAGACATATTTTCAATAAAACTTTTAAATTTCAACGATCTTCCAACAAAAAAGTTTAACGCGAAATCCGAAAATATGAATTTCCAACATAAAAGGATACATTTTAGTCAAGATAGAAAAAAAATTGCAACCAAATTCTTCAATTTTCAACTTTAAAAGAAAATTTTTTCCACAAAATAGTTAAATTTTCAACCCACAAATATGAATTTTCAACAAAAGAGTGGAATTTTGTAGCAAATGGTTAAATTAACAACCTAAAAATGCGAGTGTTCAACAAAACGGTTTTATTTTCAACCCGAAAATATAAACTTTCGACAGAAAAGCTAAATTTCAACGAAATATTTACTTTTTTCACCAAAACGGTTGAATTTTCAAACCAAAAAGATCAATATTCAAAAAATTTGTTAAATTTCAATTACATAGTTAAATATGTCTTGATTAAATTTCTTTCTTCAATTTTCTACAAGTTTAATTATTACCAAAGACATTGTTTAATTATTACCAAAGACATTTTTTAATTATTACCAAAGACATTGTTTAATTATCTATCATAATAGATTAATTTTCTACTAAAAAAAAGAACTTTCAACAAAACAGTTTAGTTTTCAATTTGAAAATGTAAATTTTGTAACATGAAAGATAATTTTAATTCCAATAATTAATTTTTTACAAAACTAGTTCACTTTACAAATCATGAAGAAGAATTTTTAATAAAACCAGATTTCTCAGTCAAGAAAGAAAAAAATGTTGATCAATTTGTTGAAATTAAAACCGAAAATTCATTTTCTAGAAAACAGTTTAATTTTTGAGATGAAAATATGAATAGTTAATAAAAAAAATTGATTTTCCACCAAATAGTTTACTTTTCTACCAAAGCAGTTCAATTTTGAACCCAAAAGATGGATTTACAAAAAAGTAGTTCAAATTTCAACCAAGAATTGGACTTTTCAACCAAAATTCTGATAGTTTCAAATAAAGAAACACGTGAATTCAACCGAAAAAGACGAATTTTAAACAAAATAGTAGAATACATATATTTCTAACCAAATAGTTAAATTTTCAACCAAAAAAGTTTTTAATCTTAAATCAAAAATATAAATTTTGAAAAAAATGAGTGGGAAAATAAAAGTGTAACCTTAATCTCTCGCGCTCTCTATTACAACTTAATGATATCATCATGCATTTCACTCGACTAGTCGATCAATACAAATTGTATGAGTACAGAAAAAATATAGTTTGTAAAATTACAGGTCATAAAAAAAAAGATTTTACCCTATAAAAATGACTTGAAAATATAAATTATTCTTGATTTAACGTTTGGGAAACAACAAATTGATATTTATAAGGAAAATTTTTGAAACCAACTATCTCGAGTTTTCATATTAGTAATAGTAATTGGATTAGCAATTCGAAAAAGACATAAAAAATAGTAATTAAAGTTATGTTATCAGATTTTTTATTCCAATTTTAATATCAACCTGTTTCTGCATCATTCAGGTTTATTACAATTCCTGATATGATCACTCGGAATATTGTATCATCGATTTTAGTACACTTCCATTTCTGTACTATCTATAGTTGGTTTCGATAAAGATATGACAACCTTCATACTATTTTGGTTTTCAAATTCCGCTACAGTATTTGAAAATTTCTGGATAAAATAAACTGGATGTATTTGGAACAAATAAGGTTTTTCTTATGAATTCCAATTATATTATACTGTTTATGATCTTGGTTATCTTGGATTTTAAATTTTGGGACAGCAATCCATAGACACTTAGAGAAATGTCCTCTGGTGTCAGAAGGATGTTTTTTGTCACAAATGGAATCACCTCCTAAATTCAAGATTTAGAGGATTTTAATTTCTAAAAAATATCTTTCAACCCAAACATTATCCTTTTGCGATAAACTTCATCTAAGCCTGCAGGCAAATAATTTTGTTTGTGTAAAAAAGATATTCAGGTGGTTAAAGAAAACACAGCAAAGAGGATGATGCTTTTGTTTTAAGCCACCATTTTCTCTGAGAGGATATTAAACCCTACAGTCTGAACATTAGGTTTTCTAATCTAAGATTTTCAAAACTAACATCCAGATGAAAATCTAGACGAAAAATTATAATGTTCACTTTTGTTCTCACACAAAATATAAAAGTATCACATTGAGCTAGAAAATCTCATAAAGAATTGCACAATGGG
>CAKNYM010050069.1:2046-35861 GCA_932195095.1 Andricus curvator
ATCTTTAAAATCCTTGATATCTTTGAAATCTTTGTGTAAATTTTTTTCATCTATTGAAATCTTTGAAATCTTTGTGAAATCTTTGAAACATTTGTGAAATATTTCTAAAATATTTTGTATTCGTTTGAAATCACTGGAATATTTGTGAATTTTTTCTGCATTTTTTTTTAATCGCTTAAAATCTTCGTTAAATCTTTTGAAATCTTCTAAAAAAATTTGATATCGTTAAAAATCTTTGAAATGTTTTGAAATCTTTGTGACATCTTTCTTTGGTCTTTGTTTGTGAAATCTTTTTTATTCGTTTGAAATCATTAAAATCTTTTAAAATCTTCTAAATTTGGTTGAAACCTTTTGAAATCGTTTAAAATCATTGCAATATTTTGAAATCGTTTGAAATAACACGAATATTTGAAATCTTTGTTTAATTTTTTGAAACCTTCTCCAAAATTTTTTAATCGTTTAAAATCTTTGAAATCTTTATCAATTTTTTATGAAATCTTTGAAACTTTTGTGAAATCTTTTGATATCTCCTAAACAAAATTGGAAATTGTTTAAAATCTTTGAAATCGGTAAAATAATTGGTAGTCTACAAAAAGTGCTTTGAAATCTCATTATTTATTCTGTAATGAGTGAAAGATAAATTATATCTTGATAAATAAAAAAACTTTTCAGTAGCAATATTTTGTCTAAACAGCATTTTAATAAAATTACTGTTTTAAAAGCAAAAAAATTAAATTAAATTCAAGGTTCTCGTGAAAAATTCAAGATTTCAAGGTTTAAACAAAATTCAATGAGAATTCCAGGTTTTCAATGTTTTAAATATCGCTGGACACCCTGTTGAAGTGTTTCATATTGCATTCAATATGGTATTTACATGCATTTTATTTAAAAGAATTTATTCCTTCATTATTACCATTTTTTTGTGTGAGGGGGTGGGGGGGGGGGCTAAAATTGGTAACGTAAATTATCTTGAAAAAGGAGAGAAAAATCAAAACAATCGCATAATTATATCTATATTTTAAAAAGCATTTAAAAACATTTTATCATGCTCTAAACTTAAAATTTTGAAAGCAAGAAAAAGGAGTATCAAATTAAAAAAAAACGAGTTGAACATAAAGTGAATAAGAAAAACGGAAAACTTGATAAGCGAAAATAATTAAAAGTTTACTTACAATAAAGTTTCGACCATCGTACGTGATGATGGAAACAGTGTCTAAAAAAATTGTTAAGGAAAGTTGCTTTTACGGAGATTTAAATTAATTTCGTTGAGGATTCCTGAAAATTAAGATAAGATTTTTTGAAAAAGGATACGATTTACGAAACTTTCTAAGCCGCTAGCCATTATTAATTCGATTAATTCTAAAAAATAGAGAAGGGTTTTCGTTCAGCTTCCTCCAGTTTTGAGGTTATGTTGGCAACCGAAAAACACAAACAAAATCCTATTTCATTTTTTCGCCGCTAGGTGACGATCGAAATAAAGCGGGAAATTTAAATTTAGTATAATTTTGGTGGTAAATTCTGCAATAAAATCAGGTAATGAAAATTGACATAGTTAAATTTTCAACAACAACAAAAATTAATTTTCATAAAATTAAATTAAGTTTCAACCGAAAAGGTGAATTTTTAACCAAGAAGATAATTTTCTAACAGAAAAGACGACTTTTCAACTACATACATGAATTTTCAATTTAAAGAAATAAATTTTCAACTAAAAATAGAATGGTTAAATTTAAAATTGAAAAAAATTAATTTTCACCAAGAAAAAAAGGAATTGTAAACAAAAGTATTAAATTTTTCACCAAAGAACTCAATTTACAACCAAAAAGATCCATTTCTAACAAAAAATGGAGTAGTTAAATATTCAGTTTAAAAAAAAATCATTTTCATCCTACAAAAACGAATTTTCAACAAAATTGTTAAATTTTCGACCAAAGAATTTAATTTTCAACCAAAAAAGATCAATTTTCAACTAAAAATGGAATAGTTAAATATTCGGTTAAAAATATTATTTTTCGACCAAAAAAGAACAAATTTTTAACAAAATAATTAAATTTTCAACAACAAAAATGAATTTTTATCAAAGTAATTAAACTTTCAACCAAAAAGGTGAATTTTCAACCAAGAAGATTAATTTTTAACAAAAAAAAAAAAAACATTTTAAACAAAAATGGAGTAGTTAAATATTCAGTTAGAAAAATTGTCAACCAACAAAATAGTTCAATTTTGAATATTAAGAAAAATGAATTTTTAACAAAGTAGTTCAACTTTCAACCGAGAAGATAATTTTCTAACAAAAAAGACGAATTTTCAACCACATACATGAATTTTGAACAAAAAACGAAATGGTTAAATTAAAAAATAAAAAAAATAATTAATTTTCAACCGAAAAAACGAATTTTCAACAAAATTGTTAAATTTTCGACCAAAGAACTTAATTTTCAACCAAAAAGATCAGTTTTTAACTAAAAATGGAATAGTTAAATGTTCGGTTAAACAAATTATTTTTTGACCAAAAAAGAACAAATTTCCAACAACAAAAAATTAATTTTTATCAAAGTAGTTCAACTTTCAACCAAAAAGGCGAATTTTCAACCAGGATTAATTTTCTGACAAAAAAGACGAATTTTCAACCCCATACATCAATTTTTAACTTAAAGAAATAAATTTTCAAATAAAAATGCAATGGTTGAATTTAAAATTTTAAAAAAAATTAATTTTCAACCAACAACAACGAATTTTCAACAAAATGGTTAAATTTTCGACCAAAGGCCCATTTTTAACAAAAAATTAAATAGTTTCATTTTGAATCTTAAAAAAATTAAATTTTATTAAAGTAGTTCTACTTTCAAGCAAGAAAATAATGTTATAACAGAAAAGACGAATTTTGAACCACATACATGAATTTTCAACTTAGAGAGATAATTCTTAAACTAAAAAAAAACGAATTTTAAACAAAATTATTAAATTTTTTACCAAAGAACTCAATTTACAACCAAAAAGATCCACTTGTAATAAAAAATGGAATAGTTAAATGTTCAGTTAAAAAAAAATCCAACAAAAACGAATTTTCATCAAAATTGTTAAATTTTCAACCAAAAAGATCAGTTTTTAACTAAAAATGGAATAGTTAAATATTCGGTTAGAAAAATTAATTGTTAACCAACAAAATAGATCAATTTTCAATATTAAAAAACATGAATTTTTAACGAAGTAGTTCAACTTTCAAACAAGAAGATAATTTTCTAACAAAAAAGACGAATTTTCAACGCAAAGAAATAAATTTTCAACGAAAAATGAAATGGCTAAATTTAAAATTAAAAAAAAAAAATTAATTTTGAACCGAAAAAACTAATTTTCAACAAAATTGTTAAATTTTCGACCAAAGAACTTAATTTTCAACCAAAAAGATCAGTTTTTAACTAAAAATGGAATAGTTAAATATTCGGTTAGAAAAATTAATTGTTAACCAACAAAATAGATCAATTTTCAACAAAAAAAAACATGATTTTTAACAACAAAATATTATTTTTTATCAAAGTAGTTCAACTTTCAACCAAAAAGGTGAATTTTCAACTTAAAGAAATAAATTTTCAACAAACAATGAAATAGTTAAATTTAAAAAAAAATTAATTTTCAACCGAAATAACGAATTTTCAACAAAATTCTTAAATTTTCGACCAAAGAACTTAATTTTCAACCGAAAAGATCGTTTTTTAACTAAAAATGGAATAGTTAAATATTCGGTTGAACAAATTATTTTTTGACCAAAAAAGAACAAATTTTCATCAACAAAAAAATGAATTTTTGTCAAAGTAGTTCAACTTTCAACCAGGATTAATTTTCTAACAAAAAAGACGAATTTTCAACTTGAAGAAATAAATTTTCAACTAAAAATTGTGAAATATATGTATTTTATTAAGAATCTTTTTTACTTGAAAATTCAACTATTTGATTGAAAATTCATGTATTTACTTAAAAAATCGTCTTTTTTGGTAAAAAATTAATCTTCTTGGTTGGAAATTCAAATATTTGATTCAAAGTTGATGTATTTTGTTGAGAATTCGTCTTCTTGGTAAAAAATTAATCTTTTCGGTTGAAAATTCAACTATTTTGTTGAAAATGTTTTGTTTTTTCTCTTTGTTGAAAATTTAACTATTCCATTTTTCATTGAAAATTAATCTTCTTGATTGAAATATAACATTTTCAACTAGAAATTTCACTATTCCATTTTTGATAGAAAATAAATCTTCCTGTTTGAAAATTTAACGATTTGGTTGAAAATTGACCTTTTTTGTTGAAAATTCATATTTTTAATTGAAAATGAGCTTTTTCAACTGGAAACTTAAGTTGAAAATTGACGTATTTTGTTAAAAATTAATTTTTTTAACTAAAAATTTAATTACATTTTATGCCGAAAATTTTTTTTCATACATTTAATCTTTTTAGTAGAAAATTCATTTTTTGGTTGCAAATTTAACTATTTCCTTAAAAAATTAATTTTATTTGCTTAAAACCTTATTTCTCTAACCTTTTTCGTTAAAAATTCCATTAAAAATTAAAATATTTGGTTTAAAATTCATTTATTTTGTTAAAAAATTATTCTTTTTTGGTAGACAATTAATCTTTTTGGTTGAAATTTCATTTCCTTGGTTGAAAATTAGTTTTTTGATTGAAAATTAATTTTTGTAACTATTCCATTTTTCGCCAATTTTTTTATAAACATTGAATCTTTTTGGTTGAAAATTTATCTTTCTGGTTGATAATTTATTTTATTTGGTTAAAAACTTTTTTCTCTAAATTAAAATTAAACTATTTTATTATTTGTTGAAAATTTATATTTTTTAGTTGAAAATTCATCTATTTTGTTGAAAATGTGTCTTTTTTGGTAGAAAATTAATCTTCTTGGTGACTAATTCACCTTTTTGGTTAAAAAATTCAACTATTGGTTTGAAAATTCAAATAAAAATTAAAAGATTTGGTTGAAAATTAGGTTTTTATTAAAAATTAATTTCTTAACCAAAAACACTAAAATATTTGTCTGCATTTTTAACTTTTAAACTTTTTGGTAGAAGATTCATTTCTTTGGTTTTAAATTTAACTATTTCGTTGATAATTTATTTGCTTAAAAACTTATTTCGCTAACTGAAAATTAAACTATTCTACTTTTTGTTGAAAATTGATCTTTTTTAGTTAAAAATACATCTATTTTGTTGAAAAATTGTCTTTTTTTGGTAGAAAACTAATCTTTTTGGTTGAAAATTCCATTAAAAAATGAAATATTTGGTTCAAAATTCATGTGTTTTGTTAAAAATTATTCTTTTTTGGCAGACATTCAATCCTTTTGGTTGAAATTTCATTTCCTTGGTTGAAAATTAGTTTTTTTATAGAAAATTAATTTTTTTTTAATAAAAACTTAACTGTTCCATTTTTCGTCGATTTTTTTATAGACATTTAATCTTTCTACTTGAAAATTTATTTTATTTGATTAAAAACTTTTTGTTCTAAATTAAAATTAAACTATTCTATTTTTGGTTGAAAATTTAGCTTTTTTAGTTGAAAATTCATCTATTTTGTTAAAAATTTGTCTTTTTTTTTGAAAATCCATCTTCTGGGTTGAAAATTCAATTATTTGGTTAAAAAATTTATTTTTTTGATTGAAGATGCATCATTTTAGTTAAAAGTTCATTTCTTGGTTAAAAATTTAACCATTTTTTTTAAGATTCGTATTTTTTAGCCAAAAATTGAATTATTTTGGTAGAAAATGAATATTTTTGTGTTGTAAATTCAACTTTTTTTCTCGCTTTTTTTTCAAAAATTCGACTTTTTGACTTAGAAACTCAACATTTTGGATGAAAATTTTTTTCTTTATTGAATGAAAAATCTTTCTTGGTGGAAAATTCAACTCTTTTGTTGAAAATGGCATTCGTAGCAAAAAAGATAAATTTTGCACCAAAATGATGAATCTTTCATAAAAAACAATGATTTTTTAACAAAGTAGTTGAATGCTCGACCAAAAAAGATTAATTTTCAATCAGTTGCATTTTTAACCGAAAATGACGAATTTTCAACAAAATAGTGGAATTCTCAACCAAAAAAGATTAAATGATTTTGAATATATTATTAAAATTTTGAATAAATATTTCTTTTTCAGGTTTATTTGTTCATTTATTTTTAAGGTTATAGAAATATCATTTTTGTAAGATTCTTGTGAAAATTCAAAAAGCAGACTCGAATTATTCCTAAAATTTTAAAAAATCTTTGAAAATTAAAAAAATTGCCCTTAAATCTTCCAAAGTTTTTTCAAAATTTGTAGCAATATTTTGTAATGGTTTAAAACCTTTTCTTTTCTTTAAAAATTAATTATTCAAAATAAAATTTTCCCAGGAATCTCAAGAAAAGTTTTTTATTTTTTTGAAGCCTTTCAAACTTCGTAAAAAGATTCGAAAAAATTTTGTAAATCTTTTCAAATTTCAAATTATTTTTCAATAATTTCCAAAACATTTGAATCTACTAAATATCTTTTAAAATTATTTCAAGTTTTTCAAAAATATCCTTGAAATTCTGACAAATAAAAAAAAATCCTTCATATCTTACAGATTCTGTTTGACAATTTTGGAAATCTTTTGCAATGTTTTAAAGTCTTTTTAAATATTCCCTTAAAATTAATTTTTCAAAATAAAAAATTAGTTTAAATTATCCCATGAATCATAAGAAATATTTTTTATCATCATGAAACTTTTCAAAATGCTTAAGAAGCTTCAATATTTTTATTTCCAAATATTCAAAAATTTGTAATTTTCATCTTAAATTTTTTTTTCAAGTTTTAAATTAATTTTGAATCTTTTTAAAACTTCTAAATATCTCCTAAACTTACTCGAATTTTTCATAAAACGTTGAAATCTTGCTAATAGAGAGATGATGTTTTAAAATCGACCACATTCTTTTTTGAAATTTTAAGAAACAATTCACGATGTTTTGAAGTCTTTGTTAATTTTCTCTTAAAATTCATTTTTCGAAATAAAAAATCAGTATAAATTTTGCCAGGAATGAAAATTAAAAAATTGCCCCTAAAACTTCCAATTTTTTTCGAAATTTGTAGAAATCTTTTGAAATGTATTAAAAACTTCAAATTTTTTTTAAAAATTAATTTTTTTCAAAATAAAATTTTTTTCCCAGGAATCTCAAGAAAAGTTTTTCATCTTCTTTAGGCCTTTCAAACTTCTTAAAAAGCTTCACAAATTTTGTCGAAATCTTAAAAAACTTTCATTAAGAAAAAAAATTTGTAATCTTTTCGAATTTCAAATTATTTTTTAATCCTGTCCGAAATATTTAAACCTTCCAAATATTTGTTGAATTTTTCCAACAAATTTCTCAAAATTCTGAAAATTGAAAAAGATCGCTTCAAATTTCCAGGTTCTGTTTTGACAATTTTGGAAATTTTTTGAAATGTTTATAAGTCTTTCTGAATATTGTTTTAAAATAAAATTTTCAAAATAAAAAAATCAGTTTAAATTATTCCATGAATTTTAAGAAATATTTTTTATTATCGTGAAACTCTTGAAAATGCTTAAGAAGCTTCAAAATTTTTATTTAAAAATATTGAAAAATGTACATTTTTCAAGTTTTAAAAAATCTTTTTTAGTTCTAAATTAATTTGGAATCTTTTAAAAACTCCTAAATATCTCTTAAACTTACTCAAATTTTGTATAAAACTTTGTAATCTTACTAATTGAACATTTTTGATTTAGAATCGTCCACATTCTTTTTCGAAATTTTAGGAAATAACTTAAAATGTTTTGAAATATTTGTCAATTTTCTCTTAAAATTTATTTTTCAAAATAAAAAGTCAGTTTAAATTTAGCCAGGAATTTTAAGAAATGTTTATTTCAAAATATTCAAAAATGTTCGTTTTTTCTAACTTTTTAAAAATGTTTTCAAGTTTTAAATTAATATTGAATCTTTTTAAAACTTCTAAATGTTTGTTAAGCTTGATCGAATTTTTTATAAATCTTTGTAATCTTGTTAATAGAAAAATTTGCCTTTAAAATCGTCCATATTCTTTTTCGAAATTTTAAGAAATAATTTAAAATGTTTTGAAATCTGTCAATTTTCTCTTAAAAGTTTAAAAAAATTAAGAATCAGTTAAAAATTCCCCAGGACGAAAATAATGGATTTTTAGTGAAAAATAAGTTAATCTTAAAAAGATTTTTCAATCATAAAAGAGAAAAAATCACCCAAATTATTATTTTTGGGGGATAAATAATTTAAAATACAAAACGAGAAACTCTACCAAATATTTATTTTTCAAGTTTTAAAACTTTTAAACTTCTTGAAAAGCTTCGAAACTTTTTTCCAAATCTTCAAAAAATAAATATTTTGTTTTAAATTTTTGAAATATTTTCAAATTCCAAATTACTTTTTTGACTATTTCGAAAACTTTTAAACCTTCTAAATATCTGTTAAAATTATTCGAATTTTTTCAAAAATTGTCTGGAATTTCTGAAAAATTACAAAAATTGTTTTCAATTTTCTAGAATTTGTTATGAAGGTTTTAGAAATCTTTTGTAATATTTTAAAATCTGTTCTCATCTTTTAAAATGTCTTTAAATGTTCTCTCAAAATTGCTTTTTCAAAATAAAAAATCAGTTAAAATTTTCCCATGAATTCTAAGAAGATTTTTTTATTATAGTGAATCCTTTCAAAATCCTTAAGAAGCTTCAAAAAATTTTTCCAAATATTAAAAAATGTACATTTTTTTAAACTTTTGAAATATTTTCAACTTTCAAATTAAATTTATACTCTTTAACTTGATCTAATTTTTTATAAATCTTTGTAATCTTGCTAATTGAAAGATTTTGCTTGAAAATCTTTCCCATTCTTTTTAGAAATTTTAGAAAATAATTTAAAATCTTCTGTAAATCTGTTCAAATTTCATATTTTTCTAAAATCATTTCTAAAACATTAAAACCTTCTAAATATCTTTGAAAATTATTTTAATTTTTCAAAAATTTGTCTTAAAATTCTGAAAAATAGAAAAAAATGCCTTCAAATCTTTCAGATTCTGTTTTGACAATTTTGGAAATCTTTTGAAATAATTTAAAGTCTTTTTCAATATTCTCTTGAAATTAATTTTTCAAAATGAAAAATAAGTTTAAATTATCCCGTGAATTTTCAAAAATATTTTTTATTATCGTGAAACCTTTCTAAATGCTTCAGAAGCTGCAACATTTTTGTTTACAAATATTCAAAAATGTACATTTTTTGTTAACTTTTTAAGAATCTTTTTAAGTTTTAATTTAATTTTGACTCTTTTTAAAACTTCTAAATGTCTTTTAAACTTGATCAAATCTTTTTATAAAACTTTTTAATCTTGCTAACTGAAAATTCGAAATTTACGGAAATAATTTAAAATGTTGTGAAATCGATATCAATTTTCTCTTAAAATGAATTTTTTTTTAAAGAACATTTTTTTTCAATTATCCCATGAATTTTCAAAAATATTTTTTCTTATCGTGAAACCTTTTTAAATGCTTCAGAAGCTTCAATATTTTTATTTACAAATATTCAAAAATTTACATTTTTTAACTTTTTAAAAATCTTTTTAAGTTTTAAGTTAATTTTGAATCTTCTTAAAACTTCTAAATGTCTCTTAAACTTAATCAAATTTTTTTTATAAAACTTTGTATTCTTGCTAATTGAAAAAATTGGCTTTAAAATCGTTCATATTCTTTTTCGAAATTTTCAGAAATAATTTAAAATGTTGTGAAATCGATATCAATTTTCTCTTGAAATTTATTTTTCTAAATAAATAATCAGTTTGAATTTTCCCAGGAATTTTAAGAAATTTCTTCATTTTCGTGAAACCTTTTAAAATCTTTTAGAAGCATAAAAAATGTTAGTTCTAACTATTCAAAAATGTACATTTTTTCTAACTTCTTTGAAATGTTTTCACGTTTAAATTAATTTTGAATCTTTTTAAAAATTATAAATGTTTTTTAAACTTGATAACAATTGTATACAACTCTGTAATCTTGCTAATAAGAAATTGCTCTTTAAAATCGTCCATATTATTTTTCGAAATTTTAAGAAATAATTAATAATGTTTTCAAATCTTTATCAATTTTCACTTTCTTTTTTTAGAAATCTTTAAAAATCTACACATTACATTTTTGATATCAAAGTGCTGGTCACTTTGATATCACCAGCACTTTGATATCACTTTTCAAGAATTAATCGAAAATGGCACTATGCGCTTTTTAATAAATGGATTATTATTGCAGAAGTCGTATATTTTTACTTGAATTTTTTTTGTCATTTCCGCAATCGAAAAACCTAGTAATGAAAATTCAAAAGTAATTTAAATTTTTAGAAGTACTTTATTAAATTATATCATGATTTTATATACTATCTGTGAACAAAACAGATATATTTCCCGATAAGAAACAGCGAGAAATCCCTGAATTGCTGGAAGGTCAGCACAATTAAAACCTGACACTCGTTACATTTATGACAATGTACATTATTTATGTAGTGATGATCTTACACGGAATCAGAATTGATACAACGCACGACAAACCAAAAATATTCACTTACTTGACTCATAATTAATTCGGAAGTTAACGTACACACGTTTTTATGAATTAAAACTCCTCTCTTATGCATTTAATTTTAAATAATACGAAATGCATTTCTAAATCTTAATTTTTAATAATTCATTACTCGTCGTTCGCAAAAGTTTCTCACTTAATGGACAAAAAAACCACAATTTCTACGTTAATGCAATACAACAGTTGCAGGTTTACGACAAAATATTCAAATAGAGACTTTAAAAGTCTTAAAACCTAAAAACCAGAGTGGTCCAAAAAAAGATTTCATTTTTCTCCTCAAATGGTCAATATGACCCGTGATCTTTGGCAAAAAAATATTTAGGGGTCCCCCAAGTCGGTTTTTGCAAATAAAATGTTTATTTTCTTCAAATAATCACTGTGTAAAATAAAAAACTAAAGTTTTTTGAGAAAAAGAAGCTTTTTTTGGACCACCCTAGTAAAGAAAGCATCTTTTATACGAAATTAGAAATTAAATTCGTAAAAGTAACGATGTAAACATTGATTTTTTTCCCCCACTAGGTCAGAAAACCCCTTTTTTTGTACCAATGCAGCTCCGTGGTTATTGGACTAGCACGTACGATCAAATTTTCTTCTCCGAGGTGACAATTTTGATCATCAAACTTGGTCCTCTTCATCTTGGTCATCTCCTGACCTCCCATAATGATAAGTTCGCTTCGAATATCCACCAGATCTCTGGGTTTCGTACAACCTTCGATTTTCTAAATATCGTTTGTAATTATTCTCTCGTTTTCTCCTTTGCTCCTCAGCTTGCTGTCTTAATTTTTCCGGATTCATGTGCGAAGTCACCATGTGTCTCGTCAAAGAACTCATGAATTTATACGTTATCCCGCACACATCGCAGGCCAGAACTTCCTCGTTCTCTCCTTTCTAGAAAGTCATAAAAAGAGAATATTATTATGTGCTTTGAGAATTTAATGTGCATTTTGAATTATGATTTAAACAATCGTATTTTTCGAGTCAAAAGGATAAATTTTCAACCAAAGAAATGAATTTTCACTAAAATGATGAATCTTCAACCAAAAATATGAATTTTTAACCAAAAGTTGAACTTTCAACCCAAAAGATTAATTCTCTACAAAAAAAGACTCATTTTAAACAAAGTACATGAATTTTCATGGGGGAAAAAAATCAATTTTCAACAAAAATTAGAATAGTTAAAATGTCAGAAAAATAAATGTTCAACAAAAAAAAAAAAACGAATTTTCAACAAAATATATTTTTTTTTCATGAAAAAAAAAAGATATTTCAACCAAACATAGAATAATTAAATTTTCAGTTAGGACAATCAATTTTCAACCAAAAAATGAATTCTCAACAAAACATGAATTTTACACAAAACATTTGAATTTTTAAACAGACACTATGAATTTTTAACCAAAAAGTTGAATTTTCTACCAAGTAGTTATTTTTTCAAATAAATAGTTTAATTTTTAACCAAACAGTTGAATTTACTACCAAATAGTTGAAATTAAAAAAAAATTCAACCAAAAATTAAATAATTACATTTTTAGTTAAAATACTTAATTTTCAATAAAAAGAAAAAAAAATCTACCAATTAAATTGAAACAAGAAAGACGAAGTTTTAACAAAATAGTTGAATCCAAAGACAATCAGCTACATTTTCAAGAAAAAAAAAGATTAATTTTCTACAAAAAAAAAAGAAAGGAATTTTCAACAAAATAAATAAATTTTACAAAAAAGTTGAATTTTCCGCCCGAAACTATGGATTTTCATCAAAAAAGTTAATTTTCTATTACTTAGTTAATTTTTCAAATAAAAAATTTAATTTTTGACAAAATAATTGAACTTTCTACCAAAACAATTGATTTTAAAAAAAAAGTTTTCACACAAAAATGGAATAATTACATTTTCAGTTTAAAAAATTAATTTTCAACAAAAAAAACGAATTTTCTACAAATTAAATTGAACCAAAGAAGACGTATTTTTGACAAAATAGTTTAATCCACATCCAAAACGATGAATTTTCGAAAAAGAAGATTAATTTTCTACCCAAACCGACGAATCATCAACAAAATAGATGAATTTTCCACCAAACAGTTGAATTTTCAACCAAGATAGATAAATTTTTAACCAACAAATCTAATTTTCTACCAAGTAAATAATTTTTTATCTAAATAGTTTAATTTTTAACCAAATAGTTGCATTTTTACAAAAAAATGGTATATAAGAAGATATGAATTTTCAAACAAAAAATACGTTTTTTCTACAAAACAATTGAATTTTCAAACCGAAAATAAACATCTTTAACAAAAAAGTTAATTTTCAACTATATACTTTAATTTTCAAATAGAAAAGATGAATTCTCAACGAAACCTGTAATACTTGCTATTTCAACCAAAAATATTTTTATTTAAAATAAAAAACAGTTGAATTCATCCAAAAAAGACGAATTTTCATCAAAATAGTTAAATTCCCAACAGAAGACATTCATTTTCAACCAAATAGTTGAATTTTCAAACAGAAAAGATCAATTTTTAATAAAAATATAAGTTTTCAACCAAAAATAAAATAGCTATATTTTCAGTTTAAAAAAAAACTGGTTAAATTTTTCACTCTAAAGATGAATTTTTAACTAAAATGATGAATCTTCAGAAAAAAATAGATTTTTAACCAAAACAGATTTTAATTTTAATTAAAAAAAGTTCAGTGCAAACGAAAATACGTATATTCAACAGAATAGTTAAATTTTGAACCAAAGAGATGAATTTTCAACGAAAAAGGTGAAAGGTGAATTTTACCCTACACCTAGAATATTATTAATGTTATAGCAAAATAAATTTTGTTTCTAAATATATTTAAAACACTTTGTAGTTGTGTTTTCGACTCAAAAGGATACATTTTCAACCAAAGAAATTAATTTTTAACTAAAATGATGAATCTTCAACCAAAAATATAAATTTTTAATCAAATAGTTTAATTTTCCACCCAAAAGATTAATTTTCTATAAAAAAAGATTCATTTTCAACAAAGTACATGAATTTTCATCTAAAAAAATCAATTTTCAACCACAATTAGAATAGTTAAAATGTCAGAAAAATAAATGTTTAACCGAAAAAAAACGAATTTTCAACAAAATATTTTTTTTTTATAAAAAAAAAGATATTTCAACCAAACATAGAACAATTAAATTTGCAGTTAGAACAATCAATTTTCAACCAAAAAATGAATTCTCAACAAAACAATTCAATCTTAAACTACAAAAAATTAATACCAAAAATGTAATATTTCAATTTGCAGTTAGAGAAGTAAATTAAAAAAAAAAAGAGTTTTCTGCAAAATTAATTAATTTTCAACTAAAAAGAAACAAATTTTCACCCAAAGAAATTAACTTTAAATCACAATGATGAATTTTCAACCAAAAATATGCATTTTGGACCAAATTGTGGATTTTTCAACCAAAAATATGAATTTTTTATTAACAAAAAAAAAAAAACTAATTTTAAACCAAATAGTTTTTTTTCAGTCAAAGAAGTGAATTCTTAAAAAAAATAGAATTGTTAAATTTTCTACAAAACAGATAATTTGTTAACGAAAAAGATGACATTTCTATCAAAAAAGGTAAATTTTTCACAAAAAATGGAATAGTTAAAATGAATTTTCAACTAAAATAATGAATCTTCAACTAAAAAAAATTTCATTTTTAACCAAATACATGAATTTTAATCTAAAACGATAAAATTTCTATCAAAAATGAAGTAGGATAATTTTCAGTTAGTAAAATAAATTTTTAACCAAAAAACAAACGAATTTTCAACAAAACAGTTAAATTTTCAACCAAAGAAATGAATTTTTAACCAAAAAGAAACAAATTTTCACCCAAAGAAATTAACTTTTAATCACAATGATGAATTTTCAACCAAAAATATGCATTTTGGACCAAATAGTGGATTTTTCAACCAAAAATATGAATTTTTTATTAACAACAAAACTGATAATTTTTTAACGAAAAAGATTACATTTCTATCAAAAAAGGTAAATTTTCAACAAAAAATGGAATAGTCAAAGTGAATTTTCAACTAAAATGATGAATCTTCAACTAAAAAAAATTTAATTTTTAACCTAATACATGAATTTTAAACTCAAAAGATAAATTTTCTATCAAAAATAAAGTAGGATAATTTTCAGTTAGTAAAATAAATTTTCAACCAAAGAAATGAATTTTTAACCAAAAAGATAAAATTTCAACTAATGAGAGTACTTCTTCTTCTAATAGTTAAATCCTTTTGGATTTTAAAATCTTTTCTGGTAGAAAAGTCATCTTTCTTGGTTAAAAATAAACTTTTTTGTTAAAAATTAAACTTTTCGGATTGAAAATTTAACTGTCTTCTAGAAATTTCGTATTTTTAGATGGAAAATTTTCCAAATAGTGTTATTGTTCTCTTCGTCTTCTTTTTTGGTTCAAAAGTCTACTATTATATTTTTTGTTGGGAGTTCATTTATTTTGGTTAAAAATTCTACGATTTTCTTGGAATTTTTACTATTTTGTTGAAAATTCATCCTTCTTGGTTGAAAATTAACTTTTTGTTGAAAAGTCAACACTTTTCTAAAAAAAAATAATCTTTTTCTTGAAAATTAATCTATTTGGTGGAAAATGCAACTGTTTTTTGCTGAAGTTTAATGACTTTTGTCTGAAAATTCGATCTTTTGATTAAAAATTCATTTTTGTAGGTTGGAAATTCAACTATTTAGTTAAAAATTCAACGATTTTGTTGAAAATTGGTCTCTTTTGTTTGAAAGTTTAACTATTTTATTGACGATTCATTTTATTTTTTGTTGAAAATACATTTTTTTTGACTGAAAATTTAACTGTTCCACTTTTGGTAAAAAATAATTCTGTTCTTGCCTTGAAAATTTACTTATTTGGTTGAAAATGAAATTGTAAGTTTAATTATTTGGTTTAAAATTACGTTTTATATTGAAAATTCATTTTTTCGGTTATAAAAGTAAATTATTTTCTAAAAAATGTTACTTTTGGTAGAAAATTATTCTTGTTTTTGGTTGTAAATTTAACTATTTTGTTGAAAATCTTTCTCTAAAAAATAGGTGTGTCACGAAAATATCGAAAGCATTGTTGTCGCTTTTCCTTAATGCCGATTGTGTAATTTGAAAGACTCGAAGGAATGTTGCCAAACTCACACACATAAATCGAGTTTCAGTTGATTAAGATTTATTAATTAAAAATTTTATTATTACATTTTCAGTTAAAATATTTAATTTTCAACTAAGAAAAATAGAATCTACAACAAAATAGTTCAATTCTCAACAAAAAGTGCATTTCCTACCAAAATGCAAATTTGAAATAGCTATTTTTTAATAAAAAAAATTCATTTTTAACAAAAAAAAAAAGAATTTTCAACTAAAAAAGATAAATTAAAAAAAAAACAGTTTAATTTTAAGTTAGAGAAATAAGTTTGAACCAATTAAACAGATGAATTTTCAACCAAAAAATTAAATGTCTGTTGAAAAAAAATTTCGACGAAAAATTGTATGGTTAGATTTTTAGTTAAAAAAATTAATTTTCAATGAAAAAAAAATTATTTTCAACCAAAGAAATGTAATTTTAACCAAAAAGATTAATTTACTACCAAAAAAGAATAATTTTTATGAAAATACATGCATATGAAACAAAATATTTTAATTTTTAATGGAATTTTCCACCAAAAAGGTTATAAATGCTACCAAAAAAAGACAAATTTTCAACAAAAAATAGAATAGTTTATTATTAAGTTAGATAAATAAGTTTTTAACCAGATAATATAAATTTTCAACGAAATAGTTCAATTTTCAACCAAACAGATGAATTTTCAACCAAAAAGATGAAATGTCTATCAACAAAAAAAAATGTCGACGAAAAATGGAATGGTTAAATTTTTAGTTTAAAAGATTAATTTTCAATTAAAAAATACTACTTTTCCATCAAAAAAGAATAATTTTTAATAAAATAGATGAATTTTAAACTGAAAAAGATCAATTTTCAACCAAAAATTAGAATAGTTTAATTTGTAGTTAGAGAAATAAGTTTCTAAGCAAATAAAATAAATTTTAAACGAAGTTGAATTTTATACCAAAAAGCTGTCTAATTAAATAAGAACACTAATTTTTAACCAAAGAAAAATTAATTGTCAATAAAAACTGATTTTCTACCAAAAAAGAATAATTCTCAACGCAGTACATGAATTTTCAACCAAATGTTTTAATTTTTAATGGAATTTTTAACCTAATAGTTGAATTTGCAACCAAAAAGGTGAATTAGTCACCAAGAAGATTAATATTCTACCACAAAAGACAAAGTTTCAAAAAATACAGAAATTTTCAAAAAAATAGTTGAATTTTGAACTGAAGAAGATTAATGTTCAAACAAACATAATATAGTTACATTTTCAGTAAAAAATTTAATTTTCAATAAAAAAAAAACTAATTTTGAACCAAAAAGATTGATTTTTTACCAAAAAAGATCAATTTTTAATCAAATACATGAATTTCCAACTGAAGAAGATAAATGTTCAACCAAACATGGAATAGTATATTTAAAGTTTGAACAAAAAAAAAAAAGATTTTACAACCAAAATGATAAATCATCAACCAAAAAAATAATATTTTGACACAGCATTGTTAAATTTTTTTTAAACCAAAATTCAACTACTTTGTCAAAAATTCATTTTTTTAGTTGAAGGTTCCTCTCTTTGGTAGAAAATTGAACTATTTTGTTGAAAATTCGTTTCATGTTTAGTTGAAAATAAATTCTTAAATTAACAATTAAACTATTTCATTTTTGGTTAAAAATTTATCTTTTATAGTTGAAAGTTCATCTTTTTGGTTGAAAATTCATGTATTTTGTTGAAAATTCATGTAATTTGTTAAAAATAATTCTTTTTTTTTTGGTAGAAACTTAATCTTTTTGGTTTAAATATTATTTCTTTGATTGAAAATTAGTTTTTAAAAATATAAAATTAATTTTCTCAACTAAAAATTTAACTATATCATTTTTCGTTGACATTCTTTTTATACAGAAATTTAATCTTTTTGGTGGAAAAATCATCTGTTTGCTTAAAAATTTAACTATTCCGTTGAAAATTGTTTTTGTGAAAAAGTTTGGTTGAAAATTTAACAATTTTTTTTAATTCCCTTTTTCTTGGTTGAAAATTAATTATTTTAACTAAAAATGTAATAATTGAATTTTACATTAATAAATCTTAAATTACTATCATTTCTATTATGCACACAAATGTTACATGCATTGTCACTGTCCTTCAACTGAAACGCAATTCTTAATTATGTTTGTTAATTTGGCAACATTCTTTTCTTCGAGTTTTTCAAATTACCCAATCGGCATTGAGGAAAAGCGACAACAATGCTTTCGAGATTGTTATGACTCACCTATTTTTTAGAGACAGATTTTTAACAAAATAGTTCAATTTACAACAAGAAAATAATTTTCTACCAAACGTAAATTTTTTAAGAAAATAATTGACCTTTACAGCCAAAAAAAATGAATTTTCAATATAAATCAATAAAATAGTTGAACTTTCAAACAAAATATAGCACTTTTCAACAAAATAGTTGAATTTTTAAATAAATAGTTGAACTTTCAATCTACAAAAATGAATTTTTAAACAAATGATCGAATTTTCAAACAAAAGTCATTAAGCTTCAGACAAAAACAGATCCATTTTCAAGATAAAGATGATTTTTTTAGTAAACAGTTGATTTTTCAATAAAAAGTTAATTGTCAACCAAGAAGGATGAATTTTCTATAAAATAGTAGAATTTTCAACAAAATAGTACAATTTTTAACCAAAAGAGATGAATTTTTAACCAAAACATATGAATTCCGAACAAAAAATATAATAGACTTTTGAACCAAAAAAGAAAACGAAGAGAACAATAACACTATTTGGAAAATTTTCCATCCAGAAATACGAAATTTCTAGAAGAGAGTTAAATTTTCAATCCAAAAAGTTTAATTTTTAACGAAAAAGTCCATTTTTAACCAAGAAAGATGACTTTCCTACCAGAAAAGATAAATTTTCAAATCAAAAGGATGAATTTCCTCTCCAAAAAAACAAATGTTTAGCAAAACAGTTGAATTTTCGACAAAAAAGATGCATTTTTAAGAAAATAGTTGAATTTTCAACCAAATAATTACATTTTTATCAAACGAATAGTTAATTTTAAACCAACTAGTTGATTTTTCAACCTGAAAAATTGAATTTTCCACAAAAAAGTTCATTCTCAACCAAATAGTTTAATTTTCAAGAAAAATCTGATTTTTTTAGAAGACATTTAATTTTGCAACAAAAAGTTAATTTTTAACCAAGAAAGATGAATATTAAACAATAAAAAAAATTCTACCAAAAAGTGGAATTTTCAATCCAAGAAGACGAATTTTTTATTTTAAAAAAGACGAATGCTCAACAAAACATTTGAATTTTTTACCAAAAACATGACTTTTTAACAAAATAGTTCAATTTTTATCAAAATAGTTGAATTTTTAACCAAGAGAGTTGAATCATGAATCAAAAATAGAACTGTTTTTTTAATTAGTTTTTTATGGGTTGAAAATTCAACTATTTTGGTAGAGAATTCAACTATTTGATTGAAAATGAACTTTTTTTTTGAAAATTGAACTTCTTTGGTTGAAAATTCAACTGTCTTCAAAAAAACTAGTCTTTCTGGTTTAATATTTTAACTATTCGGTTAAAAATTCAACTATTTTGATGAAAATGTAATTGAACAAAACAAGAAGACTTTTGTACCAAATGTTCAGCAAAATAATAAAATTATCGAAAAAAAGATAAATTTTTAAGAAAATAGATGAATTTTCAAACTGAAAAGTTGAATTTTCCAGAAAAAACTTCATTTTCAATCAAATTGTTGAATTCTCTACCAAAAAAATCGAATTTTCAATCCATAAACAAAATTTTTGAATTTTCAAACAAACATGTTTATACTTCAACCAAAATCATTTCCATTGTCAACCAAATCGTTTCATTTTTAAGAAAAAGACGATTTTTTTAGAAGACAATCGATTTTTCAACAAAAAGGTCATATTAAACTAAGAGAGATGAATTTTTAAGGATAAAAAGTACTTTTCTCCCAAAAGGAGATACATTTTTTATCCAAAAGGACGAATTTTCTTTCGAAAAAGACAAATGTTCATCAAACCAGTTGAATTTGCGTCGAAAAAGATAAAATTTTAAGAAAATAGTCGAATTTTCAACACATAAAAAACTGGTTTAAAAAAAAGCCGAAAGTTAAACAAAATGTTCGAATTTTCAAACAAAAATGTTTAAACTTCAACCAAAACCAGTTCCATTTTCAACCAAATAGTTTACTTTTCAATAAAAGGACGATTTTTTAAAAATATTTTTCAACAAAAAGTTAATTTTCAACCAAGAAAGGTAAATTAAAAAAAAAATTATTTTCTACCATAAAAGTGAAGTTTTCAATCCAAAAGAACGAATTTTCAACCAAAACAGGCGAATTTTCTACCAAAAAGTAATTACTTTTTAACAAAATAGATGAATTAAAAAAAAAAAAACAGTTAATTTTGAACCAAACTGTTGCATTTACAAACAAATAATTAAACTCTTAAACAAAAAGAGACGAATTTTCAACGAAATAGTTGAATTATTAACCAGATAGTTGAATTTTCAAACAACAAAGTTTATTTATATAATTTTATATAATTTAAAAAGATGAATTTTTAATCCAAAATCCCAGAAAGATGAGTTTTCAACCAAACAGTTGAATTTTTTAACGAAAAAAAAAATTAATTTTCAACCAAACTATTGTACTTACGACAAAATAGTTAAACTTTCAAACAAAAGAGACCAATTTGAATTTTCAACCAAATGGTCGAATTTTCAAACAAACATTTTTTAATTTCAAACAAAAACAGTTTCATTTTTAACCAAAAAAGATGACTTTTTAAGAAAATAGTTCAGTTTTCAACAAACAGAAAAAAAAAGAATTTTCAACCAAACTATTGTATTAATAACTAAACAGTTCGAATTAAACAAAAAAGTGATTAAACTTCAACCAAAAACAGTTGCATTTTCAACCAAATAGTTTAACTTTCAAACCAAAAAGGGAAATTTTTTAGAAGGCAGTCGATTTTTCAACCAAAAGTTAATTTTCAATTAAGACAAATCAATTTTTAACAACAAAAAATTACTTTTCTACCAAAAAAGAAGGATTTTAAATTCAACAGGACAAATTCTCTATAAAAAAAGACGAATGTTCAACAAAACAGTTGATGTTACTGCCGAAAAAAATGACTTTAACAAAATAGTTAAATTTTGAGAAAAATGAATTCTAAAACAAAAATACAATATGTAGAATTTTCGAAAAAAAATTAACTAAACTTACGAGGATTTAAAAAGCAAGGGGGGAATAGTGTGAAGTCTGATATTTAGAAGACTACAAATTAAAATTGAAAAATATCAATTTAAAAATCAAATGAATCTATAAGTTAAATTAAATTATTTGATTCCAGTCTTTCTCAAGTCAACAAGTATGAATAAATCACTAGTATCGAAAATATTTCAAACAAATAATTAAACTCTACCAATTAACTCGAGCAATGAGTTAAATTCGCGATTATTTATTCACACTTGCCGAAAATGTTTTAGAACCAGGGTGTCTAGTGATCAGGCAATTTTGAAATTCCCGATTTTTTCCCGACCACATTTTTTCGCCAAACAATTTAAAGATGTCTTGTAATTTGTCCCAAACCAACGAATAGAAATTGAATATTTAACACAATATACATATAAAAAACGTATGTCGTTTAGAAAACAATTATTTATTATTTATTAAGTTCTTTTAATGTTAATTATATATGAAAGTTAAATTTTTTCTCTCCAACAAGTTGAAAGCTATCGTAATTCACTATAAAGTGAGCCAGGATAAAGTAATTTTGTCAATTCTTTAAGAAAATATTGCAAAAGTAGTGGAAATTCGTTTTTGTTTATTGAAAATTAATTCTCCCCAATAAAAATTTGACCACTTTATTTTTGGTTGAAAATTTATTTTTTGTTTTGTTTAAAAATTCAAATATTAGTGAGCCAAATACAATTCAGTTGAAAATTTATGTAATTTATTTAAAATTCGTTTTTTATGGTAGAAAACTAATTCTTTTAGTTGAAAATTCCACTATACTTGACTGAAAGTTGAATTAATTTGTTAAAAAATCATTTTTTTTTTTTTTTGAAAAATTAATTTTTTAATTCGAAAATTTAACTATTCCAATTTTGGTTGAAAATTTATCATTTGTAGTTGAAAAGTCAAATGTTTGTTTGAAAATTCATGTATTTTGTTAAAAATACTTCTTTTTTGGTAGAAAATTAGTCTTCATGATTAAAAATTCAACTAATAACTAAACATTTTTGGCTGAAAATGAACTTCTTGAAATATAAATTTAACTATTCCATTTTTTGTTTAAAATTCAACTGATTGGTTAAAAAATGCAACAATTTGGCATGAAATTCAACTATTTGGTACAAAATTAAACTGTTTTGTAGAAAACCGATCTTTTTTAGATTAAAAATTCAAATCATTAGTTGAAAATTTGGAGAAATGAAAAAATATAAACTAAAAATTAATAAAATAATGTTTTGAAAATTCGTCTTTTATGGTAGAAAATTAATTTACTTCGTTAAAAATTCATCTGTTTTGTTAAGCATTTATGTATTTTGTTGAACATTCAATTATTTGTTTAAAGATTTATGTATTTTGTTGAAAATGAGTCTTTTATGGTAGAAAATTAATCTTCTTGTTTGAAAATTCAACTATTTGATGAAAAACGTATGTATTTTGTTGAGGATTCATTTTTCTTGGAGAAAATTAATCTTCTTGGTTGAAAATTCATCTTTTTGGTTGTAAATTTAAGTATCTGGTTAAAAATTCAACTGTTTTTTTGAAAGATAATTTTTATGGCTTGAAAATGTAACATTTTGGATCCATTTTTTTTCTTTATTGAATGGAAATTCTTTTTTAATTAAAATTAATCTATTTTGGTTAAGGATTCAACTATATTGTTGGAAATTCATACTTTTTGGTTCAATTCAACTGTTTATTAATTAAAATGAAAATATTTTCTGGGTTAAAATATAAATTATTACATTTTTTGTTGAGAATTCGTCTTTGTTAGGTTGAAAATTCAACTATTTAATAAAACACGTATGTATTTTGTTAAAGATTCATTTTTTTCATAGAAAATTAATGTTCTTGATTGAAAATTTATCTTATTGGTTGAAAATTTAAGTTTATAATAAAATTTACATAATTTATAATAATAAAAGTTTATAATAAAATTAAAATTCAACTGCTTTGTTGAAAGATAATTTTTTGGATTGAAACTGTAACATTTTTGATCAATTTTTTTTTCTTTATTGAATTAAAAATCTGTTTTGCTTCAAAATTAACCTATTTTAGTTGAGGATTCAACTATATTTTTGGAAATTCATCCTTTTTGGTATAATTCAACTGTTTTTTATTTAAAATGAAAATATTTTCTTGGTTTAAATATCAAGTATTACATTTTTTGTTGAGATTTCATCTTTGGTTGAAAATTCAACTATTCAATGAAACATTGTATGTATTTTTTTGAAGATTCACTTTTTTGGGTAGAAAATTAATGTTCTTGGTTGAAAATTCATGTTTTTAGTTGAAAATTCAAGTATTTGATTGAAAATTTATCTTTTTTGTTAAAAATTAACGTATTTTGTTGAAAATTAGTCTTTGCTAGTAAAAAATTAATCTTCTTGGTTGAAAATTCAACTATTTGATAAAACATTAATGTATTTTGTTGAGGATTCATTTTTTTGGGAGAAAATTAATCTTGTTGGTTGAAAATTCATCTTTTTGGTTGAAAGTCGAAGTATTTGGTTGAAAATGTAACATTTTGGACAATTTTTTTCTTTATTGAATCAAAAATCTTTTTTTTTGTTTAAAATTAATCTATTTTGGTTCAGGATTTAACTATATTGTTCGAAATTCGTCCTTTTTGGTTCAATTCAACTGTTTTTTATTTAAAATGAAAATATTTTCTTGGTTAAAATATAAAGTATTACATTTTTTGTTTAGAATTCATCTTTGTTTGGTTGAAAATTCAACTATTTAATAAGACAGGTATGTATCTTGTTGAGGATTCATTTTTTTTTTAAAGAAAATTAATATTGTTGGTTGAAAATCCATCTTTTTGGTTGAACATTCAACTGTTTTGTAGAAAGATCATCTTTTCTGGTTTAAAATTAATATATTTTGTTTGAGGATTCAACTATATTGTTGGAAATTCGTCCTTTTTGGTTTAATTCAACTGTTTTTTATTTAAAATGAAAATATTTTCTTGGTTAAAATATCTAGTATTACATTTTCTTTTCGAAAATACATCTTTGGTTGAAAATTCAACTATTTAATAAATCATGTATGTATTTTGTTGAGGATTCATTTCTTTTTGGGAGAAAATTAATCTTCTTGGTTGAAAATTCACCTTTTTGGTTGAAAATTTAAATATCTGGTTGAGAATTCAACTGTTATTTTGAAAGATAATTTGTATGGCTTGAAAATGTAACATTTTTGACCAATTTTTTTTCTTTTTTGAATTAAAAATCTTTTTTGGTTCAAAATTAATCTATTTTGGTTGAGGATTCAACTATATTTTTGGAAATTCATCCTTTGAGGTTCAATTCAACTGTTTTGTATTTAAAATGAAAATATTTTCTTGGTTAAAATATCAAGTATTACATTTTTTTTGAGAATACATCTTTGTTTGGTTGAAAATTCAACTATTTAATAAATCATGTATGTATTTTGTTGAGGATTCATTTTTTGGGAGAAAATGAATCTTCTTGGTAAAAATTCATCTTTTTAGTTGAAAATTTAAGTATTTCATTGAAAATTCATTTGTTTTGTTAAAAATTAATATATTTTGTTGAACATTCAACTACTTGTTTCAAAATGTATATTTTGTTGAAAATTAGTATTTTCTGGTAAACAATTAATCTTCTTGGTTGAAAAGTCAACTATTGGATCAAACATGAATGCATTTTGTTGAGGATTCATTTTTTTGAAAAAAATTAATCTTCTTGGTTGAAAATGCTTCTTTTTGGTTGAAAGTTTATGTATTTGGTTGAAAATGTAACATTTTTGACAAATTTTTTTTTCTTTATTGAATGAAAAATCTTCTTTTTTTTTAAATTAATCTACTTTGGTTGAGGATTTAACTATATTGTTGGAAATTCGTCCTTTTTGGTTCAATTCAACTGTTTTTTATTTAAATATTGTTGAAAATGTTTTCTTGGCTAAAATATAAAATATTACATTTTTTGTTGAAAATTCATCTTTGTTTGGTTGAAAATTTAACTATTTAATAAAACATACATGTATTTTGTTGAGGATTCATTTTTTTTAAAGAAAATTAATATTGTTGGATGAAAATTCATCTTTTTGGTTGAAAATTCAACTGTTTTGTAGAAAGATCATCTTTTTTGGTTGAAAATTAATCTATTTTGGTTGAGGATTCAACTATATTGTTGGAAATTCGTCCTTTTTGGTTTAATTCAACTGTTTTTTATTTAAAATGAAAATATTTTCTTGGTTAAAATATCAAGTGTTACATTTTTTTTGAGAATTCATCTTTGTTTGGTTGAAAATTCAACTATTTAATAAAACAAGTATGTATTTTGTTGATGATTCATTTTTTTAAAACAAAATTAATATTGTTGGTTGAAAATTCATCTTTTTCGTTGAAAATTTAAGTATTTGGTTGAAAATTCAACTGTTTTTTAGAAAGATCATCTTTTTTGTTTAAAATTAAAAAAAAATTCAATATGTATTATTGTAGCCAATTTAGCGAAGAAGTTCAAAAATATTTTTTTCGAAAAAGAATCAAAATAGTGGCATTAGCTTAAAAAAGTTTCAAATAGTGTCAATAAATAGTGCAGCGAATCCGAGGCCTGGACAGAAGAAAAAAAGTTCCCGATCCTAAATAAAATTGCCGGGTTTTCCCCGACTTCCCGGTCGCTAGACACCCTGTAGAACAAAATAATTTCGACGTACTTGCTGGTGCACCATCATGTGGCGTTGCAAATTGTTTAAGCGATTGAATTCCCGACCACACACCTCACAATCGAATTTTCTGTCCGGGTCGTGAGTCTTTAAGTGGACGTTTAGGTCGGAAGCGTTTATGAAGACCTTGTGGCAAACATCGCAGGGATGATTAGTTTTTTCCGCAGCCCGATGAGACAATTCGTGTCTGTCAAGATTAATCTGATCCAGGAATCGTCGACCGCAATAGATGCAGGGAAGTGGTTTCGAATTTGGATTATGCTGACTTAAATGACGTCGTAGAATATTTGGATTTTGGAACGACTTATTACACTCGAGGCACTGGAATCGATTTCCGGTATGCGTCTTTCGATGGCGTGCCAGAGAATTCTGATCAGGATACCTGCAAATTCGAATTAAATTAGAGAATTAATAAATTCAATCCAGAACCTAAAGTGTTACGTAATCCAAACACACTTTCAAGTTGAGTTTTCAAACCGAAAAGACGAATTTTGTTATAGGAGAGTGGCTTTTTCAACAGAAAGTTCATTTTTAACCAAGATAGTTGAACTTTCTACCAAAGAAGATGAATTTTGAATCGAACAAGACGAATTTTCTATCCAAAAGAAGGCGAATCTTCAAGAAAACAGTTGAATTTTCTACCAAAAAGATGACTTTTTAAAAAAATAGTTTAAATATGTATCCCAGAATCAAGAAGTGTGTGGTGGAAACTTAACTTTATTTTCTAAACAAAATTTCCAGTTTTATAAGCTAATATTTTTAAAGTATTAAAAAATATTTTCAATACTTATTTAAATTCTTCTTCTTTAGCCTATAAATGATCAAAATTCCCCTTTGTATCGTTTTTCCACCTAAATGCGAAATTATTAACTATATTATACTACTATCATATTTTTTTTCGAGAATTCATATTTTGGTTAAAACTTTTATTACTTAGTTGCAAATTTAATTATATTGTTAATAGGTCTACAATTTCGTTAAAAAGTCATCCTTGTTTATTGAAAATTCAACTATTTGGTTAAAAATTAACTTTTTTATTGAAAATAAATATTTGTGGGTTAAAAATGCAACCAGTTTGTAGAAAAATCGTATTCAAAATTCTCCTTTTTGGCTTTAGAATTGATCTCTTTGGATAACAGTTTCATTTTTTTGTTTGTTAAAAATCCAACTTTTTGGTTGAATATTAATCTGTTTTTATTGAGAATTCAAAAATTTGGTTGAAGTTCGTTTTCTTGGTTTAATTAAACTGTTTTTGTTTAAAAGAACAATCTTTTTTAGCTGAAATATCAACTTTTTCATTTTGCGTTGAAAATTCATCTTTTTTTTAAAATGCATCATTTTAGTTGAAATTATTATTTTATTCAAGTTATGCTTCTTTAGCCTATAAATTATTAAAATTCCCCTTTTTATCGTTTTTCCACCTAAATACGAAATAATTAACCATATTATACTACTGTCATATTTTTGGTTGAGAATTCATATTTTGGTTAAAACTTTTATTACTTAGTTGCAAATTTAATTATTTTGTTAATAGGTCTACAATTTCGTTAAAAAGTCATCCTTGTTTATTGAAAATTCAATTATTTGGTTCAAAATTAACTTTTTTATTGAAAATAAATATTTTTGGGTTAAAGATGAAACCGTTTTGTAGAAAAATCATATTCTTGGCTTAAAAAATCAACTATTTAGATCAAAATTCTCCTTTTTGGCTTTAAAATGTATCTCTTTGGGTAGCAGTTTCATATTTTTCTTTAGTTAAAAATCCAACTTTTTGGTTGAATATTAATCTGTTTTGATTGAGACTTCAAAAATTTGGTTGATTTTTTTTTAATTAATAATTAATTAATTAATTAATACATCTTTTTTTAAATTGAAAATTCATCTTTTTTTTAATTAATCATTTTAGTTGAAAATTCATCTCTTTGGTTGAAAATGAAACTATTTAGTTGAAAATTCGGGTTTTCAAGTCAAAAATTAATTTTTTTAATTGAAAACTTGACTACACCATTTTGAGTTAAAAATTTAATCTTTTTTAGTTGAAAATTCAATAAACTGGTTGAAAATTTATGTATTTTGTTGAAAATTCGTATTTTTGTATTAAGTATTCAACTACTGATTAAAAATTAACTTTTTTGTTGAAAATTCATATTTACGGGTTGAAAATTCAACTGTTTTGTAGAAAAATCGCCTTTTCAGCTTAAAACCTTAACTATTTCGATGACAATTCTTCTTTTTGGTTTACAAATTTATCTCTTTTGGTAGTAGTTTGATCTTTTTTTTTGGATAAAATTGCACCTTTTTGGTTAAAATTTTTTTTGTGGAATTGAACTGTTTGGTTGAAAATTCTTTTTTTTTGGGATGAAAATTAATTTGTTTAACGAAAATTTAACTATTCCATTTTTTGCTGAAAACGTATATTTTTTAGTTGAAAATTGATATATTTTGTTGAAAATTCGCCTCTTTTGGTTGAATTAAACTGTTTTTTATTAAAAATTAAAATCTTTTCTGGTTGAAATATGAACTATGGGAACTATTATATTTTTGGTTGAAAATTCAATTCCATAATTGAAAGTGGAACTGCTTTATTAATTTAACTTTTTAACCTGAAAATTCAACTACTTGGTTCAAAATTCATATATTTGGTTGAAAATTCGCCTTTTTTTAAAAAGAAAATTTATCTTTTTGGTTGAAAATTTGTCTTTTTTTGTTGAATCCAGCTATTTTTTACTTAAAATTAACTTTTACATAAAAAGGTCAAATATTATATTTTTCGTTGAGAATTAATCTTTTATGGTTAAAAATCAAACTAATTTCTTTAGAATTCAGTTTTTTGGTTGAATATTCATCTCTTTGGTTGAAATTTAACTATTTTTTTGAAAATTCGTCTTTTTGCTTGAAAATTCACTTACTTTGAAAGCGGAACTACTTTATTAAAAATTAACAATTTAACCTGAAAATTCAACTATTTGGTTGAAAATTAATGTATTTTGTTGAAAATTCGTATTTTCTGGTTGAATTAAATTGTTTTTTATTTAAAATAATAATTTTTTTTTGATTAAAATATCGACTATTATATTCTTCGTGGAGAATTCATCTTATTTAGTTGAAAATTCAACTCCTTGAATGGAAATTCAACTTTCTTTTATTGATCTTTCTTAGTTGAAAATTCAACTATTTGGCCAAAAATTTATGTATTTTGTTGAAAATTCGTTTTTTTTGGGTTGAAAATTCAACTATATTGTAGAAACCTGACCTTTTTAGCTTAAAAATTAAACAATTTGGTGGGGGACTTCCGGTGGAAGTGAGTCGGGGCAGACGTGTTGTGTGTGAGGTGCGGTAGAAAGCCGGTTTTTGAGTAGATAAAGGTGGAAATTGGAGATAGGCTGAGTGCGTGTCGAAAGGGCTAGTGTATTGTGATAATTTGGAATATTAGAACTGGATGAGAGAGGTGAGATAACGTGGAAAGTGTGCAGTTTTTTTGGACGGTTGAGGTTGGGTTGAGCATGAAGGAGGCAGGAATGGCAGGAACGAAGGATTGCGAAACGGATATGACGACCAGTGAGATGGTGGCCAGTGATGGGGAGGAACAAGAGATGGCGCAGCAAGTTGAGGTCGGTAAAAAAGGAAGAGGTAGACCGCGAAAAGTGACAGACGGGGAGGGAAGTTCAAAATGTAAAGAGAATAATAAGGTAAGAAGACTGGAAGATTATTGGTTAAAAGATCCGAATAGCGAGAGGGAGAAAGAAATAGGCAACTTAAATACAGATGCTCAAGAGGGAGGCCAGGTGGAGAGGGTAATGGATAATAATGAAAAAGAAGCATTTTTAGCAAAAGAGGAATTGACGAGGACTCCAATAAAAAAGAGAATATCTAAGGAGGAGGGGGGTATACAAAGTGTACAATCAGAGGATGTTATTGGTTTATTTTTGGAGTGGAAAGACGGTTGGGAAAAAAAAGAGGAAGAAAAATGGGATAGAAGAATGGCAGAATTAGAAGAAATTTTGAGGAAAGAGTATACTTTTAGACATGATAGATGTGAAGAATGTGAAAAGAAAAGGAAGGGGGAGGCAGAAAAGGAAGAGGAAGTAGAACAGCTAAAAAGAGAAGTTGAAAGAGGTAGGATGGAAATTATTAAATTAAATAAATTATTAGAACAGCGTCAGGAAGGGGGGCGACAATACGGCGAGATGGAGAGGCCCCTGTCGGCGGAGGCAATGACTCTAGCACATGCTGCCGGTTCGGTGGCAGGAGGGTTGGAGGTTGCTGATGCGGGCGGGGGTGACGAGGGGACGGGTTTGGCAAAGCCACCACCTAAAAGGCTAAGTAGAGAGGAATGGGATGAAGAGGTACAGTTAAGAAGGGCAAAGAAAAAGACTGTCATAATTAAAGGGCTGACACTCGTAACAAGAGAAAAGAAGGAAGAATTGGAAGGATGGTTGTGGAACATATTGCAAATAAAAGCTAGGGTGAACAAACTGGAAAGAATTGAGGGAGGACTGAAAGTTGAATTTGAGGAGTGGAAATCCAAATTAAAGTTAATGAAAGAAAAGATAAGTTTAAGAGACTTAGGCTGGGGAGTATGGATTTTGGATGATCTAACAGAGAGACAAGAAGAGGTACAAACATGGTTAGAAAAAGAAGCGGAAGCATGGAGGTTTAAAGGGAAGAGGGCCAGAATGGGGTATCAGAGACTCTGGGTAGATGATGTATGTCTAGAATGGGATGAGCTGGAAGGAGAATTGAAACTTAAGAATGAAAGGGAGGAAAGAAATTTTTTTCGTGACAATGGAAGAGGAAGTACTGGCAGATAGTGAATTGGTATTGATGCAATGGAATGTTCAGGGTATGGCAAACGTGAAGAAAAATTGGAAATTGTGGGAGAGTGTGGACATTGTTGTTTTCCAAGAAACTTTTTTGGAAGGGAAAAGAATGGAAAGATGTATAAAAACGTTAGATAAGAAATTTGAATGGTTCGGCAAGGCAGCAGTCAGGAAACATACTAAAGGCAGAGCAAGTGGAGGGCACCTGATTGGTGTTAAGAAAAGGATAGAGGCTAGTTGGAATCTGACGGAATGGGAGTACGGATTACAGTTACAAATAAAAAAGAAGGACAGTGAGGATAATTACGTGTTGATCACGGGCTATAATAACAAACCTAATAATATAAAATTATTTTTGAAGAAGCTGGATCAAAAAGTGGATAGCCTAGAAGGACACACAGCAAGATTAATACTGGCGGGGGATCTGAACGCAAAAATAGGAACAGGCCAGGGGGTGGCGGAATGCGGCTTGGACGAAGAAATGGATTTTTGTATAAGAAATTCAGAAGATAAAGAAATACGGTCTGAGGGTAAACTTTTACTAAATTGGTGCGAGGCAAGAGCGATGTTAATTATGAACGGTAGAACGGAAGAAGATAGGGAAGGAAAGGTAACGTGTATTGGGCACGGGAAAGGACTAGGTGGTGTATTGGATTTAGTCATGGTCAAAATGGAGGAAGGAATAGACAAACCAGAATGGTTTAGGGGACTCCGGATTGCAGCTCAAGAAGGATCAGATCATTTACCAGTAATATATCGAGTGAAATGGGGCAAAACAGAAAGAAAATCAGAAAGGGAAAGAAAGAAAGTAAGAAGACTAAAGTGGAAAGAGGAAAAAGAGGAAGAATTCCGTAAAGAATGGCTTGAATGTTGGGAGGAAAGAGATACAGAAGAGAATCCAGATCCTGAGACAAGATGGAGAAACATAATAGAGACAATTGAAGAAGCAGCAAGGAGGACTGGTATGACAACTAAGGGAGGAGGAAAAAATAGGCGGGAGGAAACGTGGGATAACGGCGAATACAAGTTGAAAAGAAGAGAAACATTTAAGCTGCTACACAGATTTAGAGGAAACAGGGATTGGAATAACAAGAAAGCGTACATGAGCACTAGAAAGGAACTAGCAGAACTGAGGGAAAAATTGATCAAGGATTGGCTGGATAAAAAGCAGAAGCAGGTAGCAGAGAGTAGAAATATTACAGAATGGTGGAAGGCCATGAGTTGGTATAGAAAGAAAAGGAGTATGGTGGGTAACACAATTAAGAAAGAAGTATGGCTAGACAATTTTATGTCATTACTGGAGGGAGCTCAGGAATTTATAGAAGAGGCTGATGAGAAGAAGGGAAAGAAGAGAGTTGACGATTTGAGGTTTGAGGATGAGAGAAAGAAGAAAGAATTGAATGATAATGAAGAGAAAGAGAGCGAAGAAAAAGAAGAGAGAAGTGAAGAAGTATTAGAAGAGGATGATTTAAACAAACCTCTAGAGCAAGAAGAAATACTTACAAGGATAAGGAAGTTAAAAAAAGGTAAGGCTGCAGGAGAGGATGGGATTGTAGCAGAATTTTTGATGGGCATGCCTAAAGAAGGAATGGAAGAACTTATACAATTGATCAAGGACATATGGCAGAAGAAGCGATTAATAAAACGATGGCGTACGGCATCGATCTATACTATTCACAAAAAAGGGGATGAGAATTTGACAGGTAACTACAGAGGAATTTCATTGTTGGATATAGGTTACAAAATATTGGCATCGATAATGGCAGGAAGGTTGAGCGAAAAGCTGGAGAGAGAAAAGAAATTAACGGAAGCTCAAGCAGGGTTTAGAAAAGGAAGAAGCACCATAGAGCAGATCTTTGTCTTAAATACAATAATAGGAAACAGACTGAGAAGAAAGAGAGGCAAGTTGTATGCAGTATTTGTTGATTTTAAAAAGGCGTTTGATATGGTGGATAGGAAAAGGCTGTGGACGAAAATGGAAAGGATGGGGATAAATGGAAGGTTCCTAGAAATGACCAAAGAAATTTACAAAGAGACGTGGAATGAAGTAATAGTAGGAGAGGAAAAGACTGAAAAATTCACAACAAAAAAGGGTATGAGACAGGGGTGCCCGCTCAGCCCCATCTTATTCAATATCTATATTAACGACTTAGAAACAGAACTAAGAAGAAAAGGAGATGGAGGCACGGTTCTTAGTCCAGGTTCAAATATAAAAATCTATGCATTGCTCTATGCAGATGATGCGGTGATAGTAGCGGAAAGTAAGGAGGAACTAGATAAAATGATTGAGAATGTAGAAAGATGGACGGAGAAGAACGGGATGGAGGTAAATGTAGAGAAAACAAAGATTATGGTGTTTAGGAATGGAGGGAAAAAGAAAAAGGAAAGCTGGAAATATAAAAACAGTGAGTTAGAAGTAGTAAGGGAGTTTAATTATCTTGGATTTTGGTTTGCAACTACAAATCAATACAATACACATGTTAAGAAGGCATCAGGAAAAACGCAGCGATTAATTAATAAGGTATGGAGCGAAACAAATAGAGCTGCGATAACAAACTTAAAGAGAAAATTATTTTTTATGGACTCAACGGTGAAAACGGCGGCAATGTATGGGGTAGAAATTTGGGGATGGAAAAGAAAAGAAGCGATAGAGAAGGTACAGAGCAGATATGTGAAATCGAGCATGGGACTAGGAAAGAACACACCTGATTACATATGGAAGATGGAAGCAGGGCGAAGGAGTGTGGAAATAGAGGCAAGAAGAAGGGCTGGCGCTTTTATAATAAAGGTACTCTCTATGGAGGAGGATAGATGGTCAAGAAAGTGTATAAAGGAGGAAATAAGGAATATTAGGAATGGCAATCCAACTAGCTGGGGGAGGTCGTTGGAGGAAGCAATGAAAAATATGGGAGACGGACAAATAATTAAAATGATAGGAGAAGGAAAACCAGTAGAAAAAATTGCGGAAAGACTAGTTGAGCTGGAAATGATAGCAGAAGCCCAAGACATACAGAAAGATTGGGAAAAAATAGAACAATCCAGTTTCTGCAGCTATTATAAAGAGATTAAGAAGAATACAGAGATGGAGACATATTGGCAAAGGGAAAAACTAAAGGTGAGACAGAAGCAAGTATGGGCTCGATGGAGGTGTGGAAATGCCGTAAAGGAAGGAAAGAAAGGCTTTAAAGACAACAATTGCAGGGCTTGCAAGGTCGAAGAGGAAACATTACAACATGTAATCGAGTGTGAAGAAGTAATGAAAAAGTTAAAAACA
>CAKNYM010050069.1:36261-51597 GCA_932195095.1 Andricus curvator
TACAACATGTAATCGAGTGTGAAGAAGTAATGAAAAAGTTAAAAACAACGGGAAAAGAATGGTGGAGAAGTTGGAGAGAAAAGAATAGACAGAAGGACTGGAGGAAGGAGTTACTGGCAGATTTACAGAAGGAAGTGGACGAAGACTTGTGTTTAAATTTGGGAAAGATAGAGGATATATTAAATGTTAAAAATTAGTGATACAGGCTAAATGTGATTTAGGTTAAGTCATTATGTAAATAGTTGTAATTAAACTAGTTTGTAAGTGTTCATATTGTTAATGAAGGAAAAAGGGCGAGTGAAGGTGTAAAACTGAAATGTAGCACCAAAGAAAGAATAAATACTTAAACAATTTGGTTCACATTTTCTTTCTTTCTTGACTGAAAATTCTTTCTTAATTGAAAGTTCGTCTCGTGGTTGAGTTCAATTGTTTTTAATTAAAAATAATTTTGTTGAAATATCAACTATTATATTTTTCGTAGAAAATTCATCTCTTTCGGTTGAAAATTCAATTACTTGGTTGAAAGTGGAACTATTTTATTAAAAATTAACTTTTTAACCTGAAAATGCAACTATTTGGTTAAAAATTCATGTATTTTGTTAAAAAGTCGTTCTTTTTGGTTGAATTCGACTGTTTTTGATTGAAAATTAAAATCTTTTTTTATTAAAATATCAACTGTTACATTTTGCGTGGAAAATTCATCTTTTTTGGCTGAAAATTCATTTATTTGGTTACAATTTGAACTATTTTGTTAAAAATTCATTTGCTTAGTTGAAGATTCATCTCTTTGGTTGAAAATTGAACTATTCTGGTGAAACCTCGATTTTTTTGCTTAAGTTTAACTGTTTTTGATTTACAATTATAGTCTTTTTTCAACTAAAAAATATCAATTTTCAACCAAAGGTGAAATAGTTAAATTTTCAGTTAAAACAAAAAAATTTCAAAAAAAAAAAAAAAAAAATTTCAACCAAACAGTTTAATTCAACCAAAAAAACGTTACCAACATTTATGAATTCTTAACCAAAACAGATTAATATTTAACCAAAGTAGCAATATTAACCAAAAAAATATGAAACTGCTACAAAACAGTTAAAAAATGGAGTAGTTAAATTTTCAATTGAAAAAATTAATTTTCAACCAAAAAAAAAAGCGAATTTTCAAATAAAAAATTTTAATTTTAAACAAAAAAAAAAACAAAAAAATTTTCAACCAAATAGATTCATTTTCAACCAGAGATGAATTTTCAACTAAAATGTTATAGTTGAAATTTCAACTAAAAAAGATTTTAATTTTAAATCAAACACAGTCTAATTCAACAAAAAAAACTAACGTTTAACCAAATTTTTGAATCCTCGTTTAAAATTTAATTTAAATTATTAAATTTAATTTAAATTTAATAATTCAATAATTCAACTAAATAATAAAAGTTTTAACCAAAAATATGAATTCTAAAGCAAAAATATCATCTCAAGAAAATATTCATCCGTCTTCTAAAATATTCGTCTTTTTTTGTCTGAAAATTCAATAATTTGGTTAAAGATTCAGCTCTATAGGTTAAAAACTCGCCTCTTTTAGTTAAAAGTTTAATTAATTGGTTGTAAATTCATCTTTCTTGGTTGAAAATGAACTTTTTCTTGAAAATTTATTTTTTCAGATTAAAAGTCAAATCTCCTTTGGCTGCAAATGCTATTATTTAATTGAAAATTCAACTGTTTTGTTGTAAATTCATCTTTTTGGTTTGAAAATTCACCTTTTGGTGGGAAAGTCATATTTTTTGGTTGATAATTCAACTGCTTTTTAAAATATTCGTTTTTTTTGGGTTGAAAATTCAACCATTTGTTTAAAAAATTAATATATTCTGTTGAAAATGCAATATTTTTACTTGCACCTTTACATAAAAAAGGTTTATAGTCTGAAACTTGAAACATGTTAAACAGGGGTGTAAAAAATGAGCTTTTTCATTTTTTATTAGCCAACAATTTTTAAAGAAGGCAGCACCATAAATAAACAATTTCTTAATTTTTTGCGAACATAAGTCGTTTTTGAAATCTTTGTGAAATATTTGAAATCTTTTGAAATCTTTGTAAATTTATTGAAATCTCTTGAAGTACTTAAAATCTTTGTGAAATCTTGAAATTTCTGTGAATTATTTTGGAATCTTTTTAAATTTTTGTAAAATATTTGAAATCATTAAAATCCTTGAAATCTTAATGAAATTTTTAAAAAATTTTATGAAATCATTGAAGTATTTGTGAAAGCTTTCTTTAATCTTTGTTTGTGAAATCTTTTGTGTTCGTTTGAAATCATTAATATCTTTTGAAATCTTCTCAAATTGGTTGAAACCTTTTGATATAGTTTAAGATCTTTGAAATATTTGTGAAATCTTTCGCATTCGTTAGAAATCATTGAAATATTTGAAATCGCTTAAAATCTTTGAAACGTTTTGAACTCTTTGAAATCTGGCGTACTGCACCCTTTTTGAAACTTTTGGAATTCTTGTATTCTTTTAAAATCTTTATGAAATTTTTGTGAAATCATTCTGAAATCTTTTACATTCATTTGAAATCATTAAAATATTTTTAATCGGTGTAAAACCTTTTGAAATTTTTGAAATCTGGTTTACTATAACCTTTTTAAAATCTTTGAAATATTTTTAAAGTTTAAAAATCTTTGGAAATTTTCAAAATCTTTGAAACCTGGTGTACACGCCTGTTTCAAATCTTTGAAATCCTTGCAATCTTTATGAAATGTTCGAAGTATTTGGGAAATTTTTGTGAAATCTTTTGAAATATTTGTGAAATTTTTCTTAAATTTTTGTGAAATCTTTTTTATACGTTGAAATCATTGAATTATTTGAAATCTTAGTGAAATCTTTTCAAATCTTCTAAAGTGTTTAAAGCCTTTTGAAATTGTTTCAAATCTTCGAAATGTTTTAAAATCTTAGAAATCTGGTGTACTGTACCCTTTTCCAAACCTAGAAATCCGTGATATCTTGGTAAAATGTTCAAAATCCTTTGAAATATTTTAAAACCTTTGAAATATTTTGAAACCTTTTGAAGTCTTTAGAAATGTTTTGTAATCTGGTGTACACTCAAAAACCGAGTGGTGAAATCCTTGAAAAATCCGTTAATTGAATTAACATCGAAATTTTCAACTAATAATTTTTATAATTTGTAAGTTGAATATCACAAAAAATGTATACTTTCAAATTTTATATTAGCGGAGACGAAATAAAAAACTTACAGAATTATTTACAATATTAAACTCTGTTCATTGCAATCTATACAATAATTGGTAAACTTTACAAAAAATGCCTAGAAATTTCTTTGTTTCTGTAGTGAGATTTTTTAATGAGTAAATGATTCTGTAATGAGTAAAAGATAAATTATATCTTGATAAGTAAAAAACTTTTCAGTAGCAATATTTCTTCTAAAAGAGATGTTTCTTTCATAATAGACTAAAAGATTTAAATTACTTTTCGCATTTCAATAAAATAACTGTTTTAAAAGAAAAAAAATTTAGTTCAAGGTTCTCGTGAAAAATTCAAGGAGAATTCCAGGTTTTCAAAGTCGCTGGACACCCTGTTAAATGAAGGTTTTTAAAAAAGCAATGAAATTACCTCTTTGGACATAAATCACAAGGGAAATTCCTTGTAGTGATGTCTTCCTCGCGTGCGTGCTTCAGCCTATTGTGCTTGAGTAATTGTAAGGAGGTCTTAAAAGTCTTATTGCAAATGTCACATTTCGTATTATCAGCCGTTGGTATGATGACCTGAGTTCTTTTCTGTCCATGTTCGTCCTCAGAAATAATCAGGGAAATCGTCACGGTGCTGTCTTCGCCGTCCATATCTTGATTAGTGGAAGGCGGCATCATCGACATCTGAAAAGGAGTATAATTTATTTATTTTGTTCACGAAAAAGGGGACAAATAGGGGAAAGATTAACCATTTAGTTTTACATTTAGAAAAGAAGAAACAATATTTTTATAAAAAATTGAAAAATTTTTAAATAATGTTAATGATTTTTTAATTATTTCTGACATTATAGATTTAATCCAATACATTGAATCCAGTACATTTTTGAAGACTTCTAAAAAAAGAAGCTTTTTTAACATTTTAAAATGTTTCAAAAGAATGAAAAAAATTTCTCAAAATTCCTGGGAAAATTTGAACAGATTTTTTATTTTGAAAAATAAATTTTTAGAGAAAATTAAAAAAGATTTGAAAACATTTTAAATTTTTTGATTAACAAGATTACAAAGTTTTATAAAAACTTCCATCAAGTTTAAGAGATATTTAGACGTTTTTGAAACATTCCAAATTAATTTAAACTTGAAAACATTTCAAAGAAGTTAGAAAAAAACGTACATTTTTGAATATTTGGAAATGAAAATTTTGAACTTCTTAAAGATTTTGAAATGTTTCACAATAGTAAACAAATTTCTTAAAATTCCTAGGAAAATTTAAACTGATTTTTTATTTTCAAAAATAAATCTTAAGAGAAAAATGACAAAGATTTCAAAACAATTTAAATTATTTCCTAAAATGTCGAAAAAGAATGTGGATTGTTTTAAAACAAAAATTTTCAATTAACAAGATAAAAAAGTTTTATTAAAAATTTGAGCAAGTTTAAGACACATTTAGAAGTTTTGAAAAGATTAAAAATTAAATAAAAATTTGAAAACATTCTGAAAAAGTAAAAAAAATGTACATTTATGAATATTTAGAAATGAAAATTTTGAAGCAATAATAAACTTTCACGATATTAAAAAAGAAAAATTCTTAAAATTCATAGAAAAATTGGAATTGATTTTTTATTAAAAAAAAATTAATTTTAATATTTTTATAAATAAATTAATAAAATAAATTATAAATTTTTTATAAATATTTTTAATAAATCGAATAATCTTAAAAGACATGAAATTGTTAAAAAATAATATGAAATTTGTGAAGATTTCCAAAAATTGAAAAAAAAAATTTAATTTTTGAAGATTTCGAAAAAAAATTCAAAGCTTTTTAAGAAGTTTGAAAGGCTTCAAGAAAATGAAAAACTTTTCTTGAGATTCCTGGAAAAAAATGGTATGACTTTTTACTATGCAAATTTAATTTTTAAAGAAAACTTAAAAAAGTATCAAAACATTTTAAAAGATTGCTACAAATATCGAAAATATCTGGAAGATTTAAGAGTAATTTTTTTATTTTAAAATATTTTTCAAACTTTTAGGAATACATAGCTTCTCTTAATTTTTAACAAAATAGTTAAATTTTCAACCAAACTGATGAATCTTTCATAAAAAAATTAATTCTCAATAAAAATAAGGGTAAATTGAACCAAAAAATACGAATTTTCAACCAAGTTTTTCCAATCAATAAAGAAAATAAATCTCATCCAAATGTTAAGTTTTAAAATCATTAAAACGAATTTTTTAGAAAAAAAGTTTCATTTAAAACACAAAAATATGCATTTTCTACCAAAATAATTGAATTTTCGCAAAAAAAAAAAAAAACACGAGTTTTCAACAACATAGTTGCATTTTTAAATGCAAAAGATCAATTTTCTAGCAAAAATGAAATAGCTACATTTTTAACCAAATAGTTGAATTTTCAGCACAGAAAATGAATTTTCTACCAAAAAAAGACTAATTATCAACAGAATAGACGAATTTTCAACTAAAAAAGATACATTTTTAACAAAAAATAGAATAGATAAATTTTAAGTTAGAGAAATAATTTTTTAACCAAATAAAATAAATTTTCAATGGAATCGTTAAATTTTCAACCAAAGAGATGAATTTTCAACTAAAAAAGAAAAGAATAAATGTCCATAAAAAAAATTTCGACGAAAAATGGAATAATTAAATTTTTAGTTGAAAAAATTAATTTTCCATTTAAAAAAAAAACTAATTTTCAAACAAAGAAATGAAATTTTAACCACAAAGATTAATTTTTTACTAAAAAAGAATAATTTTTTAACAAAATACATAAACTATCAACCAAATATTTTAATTTTTAATGGAATTTTCAACCAAAAAGGTGAATTTTCAACTGAAGAAGATTGATGTTCAACCAAAAGATTAAATCTCTATCAAAACAAAACAAAAATCGACGAAAAATGGAATAGTTACATTTTTAGTTTAAAAAATTAATTTTCAATCAAAGAAATGAAATTTCAACCAAAAAGATTAATTTTCTACCAAAAAATATTAATTTTTATCAAAATAAACGATTTTTAAACCAATATTTCAATTTTTAATGGAATTTTCAACCTAATAGTTGAATTTTTAACCAAGAAGGTTCATTTTCTACTAAAAAAAAAAAGAGTAATTTTCAACAAAAAATAGAATAGTTTAATTTTCAGTTAGAGAAATAAATGTTTAAGCCAATAAAATAAATTTCCAACGAAATAGTTAAATTTTCAACCAAACAAATTAGAAGTAAAATATTATAAGTAAAATGCTGAGACCAAAGTTAAATAGAAAGCACGCGCGCTATGTGTGTTTTTTTTTGCTTTGAAATCTTTTACATTCTTTTTAAAAATTTTAATAAATAATTTTAAATATTTTGACACCTTTTTCAATTTTTTCTTAGAACTAATTTAAAAAAGAATCTCTTTTATTCTTTTAAAACCTGTCAAAATGTTTAAATAGCTTCTAATTTTTTTACATTTTCAAAAATGAATATAAAGAAAATGTTTTTGTTCTCTTGTAACCTTTCAAAATTCTTAAAACGTTTTTTTTCGACATCTACATTTTTTTCATTTTTTAAATCATTAGAAGTTTTAATTATTTTTGAATCGCTTGAAAACTTTTAAATAGCTCTTAAAATTATTCGAACTTCTTCTAAAATTTGGTAATTTTGCAAAATTGCAACATTTTTCCTAGAAATTATTTAATTTAAAAAAAATTATTTGAAATTTTCCCATGAACCTTAAGAACATTTTTTTTATTCTTTTAAAACTTTTCAAAATTCTTAAATAGCTTTTAAATTTGTTTACAAAATTTTAAAAAATCTAGATTGTTTCAAATTTTGTTAATACTTTTCAAGTTTATAATTATTTTAAAACTTTTCTAAATATCTCTTCAAACTTATTCAAATTATTTCTAAAATTTTGTAATCTTGAAAACTTGTGCTTTAAAATCTTCTACATTCTGTCTCGAAACATTAGGAAATCATTTCAAATGTTTTAAAATCTTTTCCAATGTTCTATTAATTTTTCAAAATAAAAAATCATTTGAAATTTCCCCAGGAATTTCCAGAATTTTGTTTTGATTCTCTTAAAATTTTCAAAATTCAGTTTCACTAAAATTAATCTTCGGCTTCTTTTCGACACCTTTTAAAATCTTCAAAACTTAAAATTAATTTTTTTAAATAAAACCTAAAACATTTAAAATTTTCCCAGAAATCTTTTTAAAAAATTATTCTCCTCAAACCATTCCAAATTATTAAAAAACTGAATTAAAATTTTTTTCGGAATTCTTCAAATCAAGTTTCTGCCCATAATTTAATTTTTCTTATCTCTTTGAAAATGTGAAAAAGTTTACAAATTATAGCGTGGTAGCAAAATTTATGATTTACAAATTTGATGATGCAGAAAATTCGTAATCTTTATTTACAGATAAACAAACGAATTAAAAAATATCGATAGATTTCAAATTTTTGAAATAAATAATTTTAAAATTAATATACTGAACGACTTTGAATTAAAAAGGTTCCAAATCCAACAATTTTAGATCATTTAAAATTGAGAAAAAAGGGTTAATATTTTTAATGGAATGAGACGTAATTATTCTAGTTTTTACAAGAATAATTTTGTAGCTGTAAAACGAAAAATTGTATTTTCAGATATCATATATTTAAAGAGAAAAGAGGGAAAAAGAGGAAACTTTTCGAAAATCGGGGAAAAAATTGGAATTTAAAAAAGGGGGAAAACGTAGGGAAATAGAAAAAAGACGGAATAAATAAAACAAATAGAAAGGTTACCTTTTTTCCCTTGATAAGTCGAGAAAAGTCCATTTGGGGAATGTAATTATCTTCCTCTTCCTCCTCCTCCTCTGGCTGCTTTTCTTCTTCCATTGCCTGCGGCTGAGGTTCCTGACTTTCCTGTTCTTCCCCAGTAGCAATGGCATAATTTCCGTCCTCGGTTAAATAAACGGGTTGGAGTGTTCCAGTGTCATCTTTGAAATAGAGTTGTCCATCCTCATCTTCGTGCAGGAAAATCTGATCCTGTAGAAAAGAAATTAATATAAATAATGCTGAAAAAAGTCCATAAGTCAGACTTCAGAGTTCAAAATGCTCTCAAAACAGGGGAAATAGGGTGATTTTTCACGAAAACAGGGAAATAAATTCTTTTAAATATTTAATTGTTAACAAAATAGTTGAATTTTCAACAAAAAAGTTGAGTTTTTAACCCGAAAAGATGACTTTTCAACAAAAAAGTTCATTTTCAACCAAGAAAGATAATTTTTCAACCGAATAGTTGAATTTTCAACAACAACAAAGTTAATTCTAGATCAAACATTTGCATTTACCACCAAAGAGTTGAACTTTCAAGCAAAATACACGAATTCTCAACATAATATTTGAAGTTTCAACCTACAAAGAACAATTTTTCAGAATACAGTTGAATTTTCAACCAAGAAAGATAAATTTTTAACAAAACAGTTCAATTTTCGACCAAAAAGTTGACTTTTAAAAAAAACAGTTAATTTTTTAACAAAATAGTTCATTTCTTTAGATAACAATTTTACAAATTTAGTTAAAAATTCGTTTATTTTTGTTGTAAATGAATTTTTAAAAAAATGTAGCTATTTCATTTTTGATAGATAATTGGTATTTTTCAGTTGAAAATTCACTTATTTTGTTGAAAATTCGTCTTTTTTAGACGAAAATTCAATTCTTTTGGTAGAAACTGAATATTTTTGGGTTGTAAATTCAACATTTTTTTCTTCAAGAATACGTCCTTATGACTTAAAACTCAACATTTTGGATGCGATTTTTTTTCTTGATTGATTAAAAAATCTTTCTTCATTGAAAATTCAAATCCTTTGTTGAAAATTCGTATTTTTTTGTTTAATTTAACAGTTTTTTTTTTTGAAAAATAAAATATTTTTTTGGTTAAATATCAACTATTAAAATTTTTGTTGAGAATTCATTTTTTTTTATCAAGGATTCATCAGTTTAGTTGAAAATTCATAATTTTAATTGGAAATTCACCTCTTTGCTTGGAAAATGAGCTATTTTGTTGATTTTTTTTTAATTATTTGTTTAAAAACTGAAACTGTAGCTATTTCAGTAAAATATTCCATCATTTTAGTGAAAAATTCATCTCTCAGATTGAACATTAATTTTTAAATAAAATTTTAACTTTTTAATTTTTGGTTGAAAAATTATATTTTTGTTTAAAATTCAACTATTCCAGTTGAAGATTCATCATTTTAGTTGAAAATTCATCAATTTGTTTGAAAATGTAACTACTTTTTGAAAAAAAAAATGTTGTATGGTTAAACATTTTTTTTTTTAACTGAAAATTTAATTACTCCATTTTTGGTTAACAATTAATCTTTTTTAGTTTAAAATTCAAGTATTTAGTTAAAAATTCGGCTTTTTTTGGTTTAGTTTAACAGTTTTTTTATTGAAAATTAAAATATTTTTTGGTCGAAATATCAACTATTACAATTTTTGTTGAGAATACATTTTTTCTTATCAAGGATTCATCAGTTTAGTTGAAAATTTAACTATTTTCTTGAAAATTCGCTTTTTCTTGGTTAAAAATTAATTATTTTGGTTGAAAATTAATAATCTTAATTGGAAATTCACCTCTTTGCTTGAAAAATGATCTATTTTGTTCAATTTTTTGTTAATAATTTTTTTTTAACTTGAAAATGTAGCTATTCCAGTTAAATATTCCATCATTTTAGTAAAAAAGTCATCTCTAGGATTGAACATTATTTTTTTTAAATAAAAATTTAACTTTTCAATTTTTTGTTGGAAAATTATATTTTTTAGTTAAAAATTCATGCTTTTGGTTTAAAATTAAACTATTCCAGTTCAAGATTCATCATTTTAGTTGAAAATTCATCAATTTGTTTGAAAATGTAACTACTTTTTGAAAAAAAAAATTTTTATGATTAAAATTTTTTTTTTTTTTTACTGAAAATTTAACTATTCCATTTTTGGTTGACAATTTATATTTTTTAATTGAAAATTCATGTATTTAGTTAAAAATTCGTCTTTTTTTTTGGTTTAGTTTAACAGTTTTTTATTGAAAATTAAAATATTTTTTGGTAGAAATATCAACTATTAAAATCTTTGATGAGAAATGCATTTTTTTTTTTCAACAAGGATTCATCAGTTTAGTTGAAAATTCCCTTTTTCTTGGTTAAAAATTAATTATTTTGGTTGAAAATTCATAATTTTAGTTGGAAATTCACCTCTGTTCTTGGAAAACGAGCTATTTTGTTGATTTTTTTTAAATTATTTTTTGTAACTGAAAATGTAGCTATTCCAGTTAAATATTCCAACATTTTAGTAAAAAAGTCATCTCTAGGATTGAACATTAATTTTTTTAAATAAAAATTTAACTTTTCAATTTTTGGTTGGAAAATTATATTTTTTAGTTAAAAATTCATGTTTTTGGTTTAAAATTAAACTATTCCAGTTCAAGATTCATCATTTTAGTTGAAAATGTAACTACTTTTTGAAAATTGTTTTTTTTTTGTATCGTTGAAATTTTTTTTCTTTTTAATGAAAATTTAACTACTCAATTTTTTGTTGACAATTTATCTTTTTTAGTTGAAAATTCATGTATTTTGTTGAAACTTCGTATTTTTTTGGTTTAATTTAACAGTTTTTTTATTGAAAATTAAAATATTTTTTGGTAGAAATATCAACTATTACCATTTTTGTTGAGAATTCATTTTTTTTTACCAAGGATTCATCAGTTTAGTTAAAAATTTAACTATTTTGTTGAAAATTCCCTTTTTCTTAGTTAAAAATTAATAATCTTGATTGGAAATTCACCTCTTTGCTTGAAAAATGATCTATTTTGTTCAAGTTTTTTTTAATAATTTTTTTTTTAACATGAAAATGTAGCTATTCCAGTTAAATATTCCATCATTTTAGTTAAAAATTCATCTCTCAGATTAAACATTGATTTTGTTAAAAAAAAATTTAACTTTTCAATTGTTGGTTGGAAAATTATATTTTTTAGTTAAAAATTCTTCTTTCTGGGTTAAACTTCAACTATTAAAGTTGAAGATTCATCATTTCAGTTGAAAATTCATGTATTTTGTTAAAAATTCGTCTTTTTTTCGTTTAATTTAACAGTTTTTTAATATTTAAAATCTTTGTGAAACCTTTTGAAATCTTCTAAACAAATTTTAAATCGTTTAAAATCTTTGAAACGTTTGTGAAATCTTTCTGAAATTTTTTGTATTCGTTGAAATCATGGAATTATTTCAAATCTTTGTAAAATATTTTGAAATCTTCCCCCTCGAAAAATCTGTTGTATGGCCATGGCTCATTCTAATTCTGAAACCGAATAACCATCGAAATTTTCAACTAATAATTTTTATAACTTGTGAATGTAATATCACAAAAAAATGTATACATTAACATTCTATATTAGAGGAGAAGAAATTAAAAAAGATAAATTATATCTTGATAAATAAAAAACTTCTCAATAGCAATATTTCTTCCAAACGAGATGTTTCTTTCATAATAGACCAAAAGATTTAAATTACTTTTCACATTTCAATAAAATAACTTTTTTAAAAGAAAAAAAAAATTGAAATTCAAGATTCTCGTGAAAAATTGAAGGAGATTTCCAGGTATTCACGGTTTTAAAAAAATCAAGGAGAATTCCAGGTTATTTACCGGGTTTCCTTCTTGTTCAGGCTGAGGAGCTTCAGGTGCAGGTTCAGTTTCCGGTTCCCAGTCCTGCTGTGCGTGCTCCATCGATACATCAGCAAATTCATAGTGAGCACCAGGAGCTTCTTCAGATGTTGTGTTGTTCACGTACAAAGCATCCAAGTCACCACCTTCATAATAAACACCCTCGTCTTCGATTCTCTCCATCTGAAAATTGGAATAATATTAAAAATTAATCAATGGATATGAAATAATATTCTCCAAGGCTCGGATTCACTTTATAGATAAAAAATAGTGTAAATAGTGTGAGAAATTTTGAAAAATAAAGTCAAAATAGTGTCATAAAATTTGTCAAGTATTAAAAATTAACTTTAATGTTTATTTAAAATGTTATTCTTCAGTTAAAAAGTCTAATATTAAATTTTTGGTTGAAATTTTTAGTTGAAATTTTTATCATTTGGTTCAAAATTGAATTATTTTGTTGAAAATTTATGTATTTTGTTGAAAATTCGTCTTTTTGTCTTGAAAATTTAACAATTTGACTGAATTTTTGTTCGTACTTGACTAACCAATCCTTTTAAAATTTTAAATTCAACTTTTTTTGTTGCAAAATTGACATATTTGGGTTGAAAATTCAACAGTTTTGTAGAAAACTCAACAATTTGGTAGAACATTCAACTATTTGGTTAAGAATTTATCAAATTTGTTGATAATTCGTGTTTATTATTATAAAATCAAATTTTTTGTTTAGAAATTGCATCTATTTGGTTGACTATTAATCTGTTTGAGTTGAGAAATCAAGTTTTTTCTTGAAAATTCGTCTTTGATAGTCAAATCCATGTTTTTTATTTTAAATTAAAATATGTTTTTGCTGAAATATCAACTATTACATTTTTCGTTGAAACTTCAACTCTTCAGCTGAAAGATAAAACTACTTTCTTAATTTTTTTTTTTGTTTATTAAAAATTAAACTATTTTGTAGAAAATTAAAACTGATTCGTATAAAATTCAACTGTTTCGTACAAAATTAAATTATTTTGTAGAAAATTCGTATTTTGATTGAAAATTAATTCTCCTCAATAAAAATTTAACTACTACATTTTTGGGTAAAGTTGTATCTATTAAAATTTAAAAATTCAACTATTTAGTTAAATATGATTAGAGACGAAAAATAAATAAATAAAGAATAATTAAAATAAACTTTGTACTAACATCACATCCATTGTCCTAACTATTTAGTGGAAAATTTGTTTTTTTTTTGTATAAAATAAATCTTCTTGGTTGAAAATTTAACTATTTGGTTAAAAATGCATGCTTTTTTGTAGAAAATTAATATTTTTAGATGAAAATTCATATTTTCAGTTGATAATTCAATGATTTAGCTATTTTGTGGAAAATTCAACTGAACTTTTTTGTTGAAAATTCATATTTTCGGGTTGAAAATTGCACTTCTTTGTAGAAAATTCGTCCTTTTGGCTTGAAAATTCAACTATTTGGTTGAAAATTAACTTTTTATTTGAAAATTCATATTTTTGGTTTGAAAATTTACCTGTTTTGTAGAAAATTCCATAATTTAATTAGAAAATATTTTAAAAAATATTACTCATTAAAAAAAAAACTTTTAACAAATTCTAAAACTTTCAACCCAGAATTCAACTTTTCTAATCAAAAATACGAATTTTCAAGAAATAAAAATTTTTCAGTCAGACAGAAAAAAATGTCATCCAAATTATTAAACTTTCAAGCCAAAAGGCGAATTTTTTGTAAAACAGTTGCATTTTAAAAAGGAAAATATGAAATTCAACCAAAAATATTAGTTTTCTACCAATAAAGACGAATTTTTAACTAAAAATATCAATTTTCAACAGAAAACGGAGAAGTTAGATTTACAGGTAAAAAATTAATTTTAAGTAAAAAAGAACGAACTTTTAATAAAATAGTTCAATTTTCAACCCAAGAGATGAATCTTTAAATAAAAAATTAATTTTTAACAAAGTGGTTCAAGTTTTACGCAAGTAGTTGAATTTTAAATTTGAAAAAATAAATTTTCAGCCAAAAATGGAATAGTTACATTTTTAGTTAAAAAAAAAGATGAATTTTTAACTAAAATGATGAATTTTGAACAACAAAAAAATGATTTTTAAATAAATTGTTTCAACCTTCACCCAAATAATTGAATTTTCTGCCAAAAAAGATGAATTCAAAAACATTATATCAGGGTAGCATCAAACATCATTTAAAAATTCTCTAGCTTTACTCTGACCAATTTTTCATTTTCCCTGACCATTAATAAACAAATTTATTTTTTATTATTATTAATTAATTATTATTAATATTGATATTCAATGTAACATACAATCTTTTATGAATTAAATAAAACAATTTTAAAATCAAATTAAAAAGTTTCAAATTTATTATGCTTGACAGTTAAAATGCGTCTTACAGAAATTCCCTGACTTTTGCAAGATTTTTTTAAAAATCCCTGACTTTTCCCTTCTTTTTTCTCTGACCTATGGAATATTACAGTACAAATATTGTGGGATAACTCAGTAAAACCTATTTTTTCTTTAAGGGAATAAAAATTCCAGGACCATGAGGAAAATTCAAGGACTTTTCCAGGTTTTTCCAGGTAAAAAAGAATTGAAGGATCGGTCAGTGGTTAAAAATGGAACATTTTAGACAGAAACAATATTTGAATAGGATTTACAATTGAATAAAACCTTCTTGTAAAATCAATTATTGTTCAGTTTTTAGTACTCGAACTTAGTTCAATTTTAAAAATCATCAATCAATTACCAGGGTGTCCAGCGATTCTTAGAACAAAATTCAAGGTCTTTTCCAGGTTTTCCAGGTCAGGAAATCAAGATTTTCCAGGTCTCCTTTTTGTACACACCAAATAATGAAATAACCCTTTGTTATATATGTAAAAAATGAGCTAAATAATTTTTACTGGCCAACAATTTCTAAAGAAACCAGAGCCATACATAAACAAATTTTTAACGTTTTGCGAACGTAAGTCGTCTTTGTGAAATCCTTGGGAATATTTTTAAATCTTTGAAATTATTAATATCTTTGAAATTTTTTGAAGTATTTAAAATATTTGTAAAATCTTAACATTTCTGTGAAATCTTTGAGAAATATTTTAGAATCTTTTAAAATTTTTGTAAAATCCTTGAAATCTTTAAAATTTTTCTAAAATTGTCTCAAATCTATATGAAATCTTTTAAAATCTTCTAAAAAATTTGAAATCGTTTATAATATTTGAAATCTTTGAAGTTTGGTGTACTGTAACCTTGTTGAAATCTTTGAAATTTTTGAAATCCCTACGAATTCTTCGTGAAATCTTTTGTATTCTTTTCAAATCATTGAGATATTTGAAATCTTTTGAAATCATTGAGATATTTGAAATCTTTTGAAATCATAAAAAAAAAACATGAAATCGTTTAAAATCTTTGAAATGTTTTAAAATC
>CAKNYM010050069.1:75778-87009 GCA_932195095.1 Andricus curvator
GAAAATTTAATAATTTCATTGAAAATTCAACTATTTTCTTAAAAATGAATCTTTTTTTTGCCGGAAATTCAAATTTTTGGTTGAACATTCTTAATTTTAAATAGAAAATGCATCCTTTAGATTGAAAATTAATCTTTTTTGGTTGAAAATTCAACTATTTTGTTACAAATTCCACTTTTTTGTTAAAATTCGTCTCTTTTGTGTTCGAAAATTAATTTTTTGGGTAGAAAATTCTACTACTTGGTTCAAAATCTAATTATTTTGTTAAAAAGTCATCTTTTCTAGTTGAAAACTCTACTGTTATATTTTCGGTTCAAAATTTATCTCAACTGGTTAAAAATTCCACTATTTGGTTGAAAATTTAATAATTTTATTGAAAATTCAACTATTTTTTAAAAAGTCATCTTTTTTGTAGAAAATTGATATCTTGTTTAATAAATTTAATAATTTTTTAGAAAATGGAACTATTTTTTGAAAAATGCATCATTTTTTTGTAGAAAATTCAAATGTTTTGTTGAACATTCGAAATTTTAGATAGATAATGCATCCTTTAGATTGAAAATTCATCTTGGTTGAAAGTTCAACTGTCTTATGAAAACTAAGTCTTTTTGGCTTGAAAATTCAACTATTTTGTTACAAATTCCACTTTTTTGTTAAAAATTCGTCTCTTGTTTGAAAATTAATTTTTGGTGGAAAATTCTACTATTTAGTTCACAATATAATTATTTTGTTGAAAATTCAACGATTTTTTAAAAAAACATCTTTTTTTTTGTCGAAAATTTAACTGTTCTATGAACATTCGTCTTTTTGGATTGAAAATTCATCCTTTTTGGTTGAAAATTCATATCTTTTGGTTAAAAATTTTAATATTTCGTTGAAAATTTAATAATTTTATTGAAAATTCAACTGTTTTGTGGAAAATTCTTCTTCTTAGATAGAAAAATCATCTTTTTTGGTTGAAAATTCAACTGTCTTCTGAAAGATTCATCTTTTTGGCTTGAAAATTCAACTATTTTGTTAAAAAATCCACTTTTTTTGTTACAAATTCGTCTCTTTTGCTTGAAAATTAATTTTTGGTGCAAACTTCTACCATTTGGTTCAAAATATAATTATTTTGTTGAAAATTCAACGATTTTTTTAAAATTCATCTTTTTTGGATGAAAATTAACTTTTTTTCTTGAAAATTCATCTCTGTTGGTTAAAAATTCTAATATTTGGTTAAACATTAAACATTTTATTGAAAATCATCATCTTTTTTTATTGAAAATTCAACTGTCTTCTTAAAGATTCATCTTTTTGGCTTGAAAATTCAACTATGTGGTTAAAAATACATATGTTTTGTTGAAAACTTATTTTGTTGAAATTTTTACGACTTTTTTAAAAATTCAACTGTTTTGTTAAACATTCATCTTTTTGGATTAAAAATTCATCCCTTATGGTTAAAAGTTAATTATTTTTAATTGAAAAGTGTAATATTATATTTTTGGTTGAAAATTCATCTCTTTTGGTTAAAAATACGTCTCTTTTGGTTAAAAATTCTAATAATTGGTTAAAAATACGTCTGTTTTGTTTGAAAACTATTTTTTTGGGTAGAATATCCTACTATTTGATTAAAAATTTAATTATTTGATTGAAAATTCAACGGTTTTCTTAAAAAGTCATATTTTTTTCTCGAAACTTCAACATTCGTTATTTTAGATAGAAATTGCATCATTTTGAATTGAAAATTCGTCTTTCGTGGTCGAAAATTCAACTATTTTGTTTACAAATACCATTTTTTGTTGTTAAAAATTCGTCTCTTTTGTTTGAAAGTTAATTTTTTGGGTGAAAAATTCTACTCTTTGGTTGAAAATTAAAAAAATTAATTGAAATGTCAACTTCTTTCTTAAAAAATCATCTTTTTTTGTTGTTGAAAATTCATCTGTTTTGTTTAAAATTTATCTTTTGGATAGGAAATTCTTTTCAGTTGAAAAGTGTACTATTATATTTTTGGTTCAGTATTTATTTATTGGTTAAAAATTCTACTGTTTGCTTGAAAATTTAACTATTTTGTACAAAAAGTCATCTTTCTTGGTCGAAAATTAAACTGTTCTGTTGAATATTCGTCTTTTTAGATTGAAAATCTATCCTTCTGCATAAAAAATTTATCTTTTGGTAGAAAAGTAATCTTTTTTGGTTGAAAATTCATCTCTTACGATTGAAAGTTAATTTTTTAATTGAAAAGTCTACTATGGTATTTTTGATCCGAAATTGATTTCTTTTTGTTAACAATTTTACTAATTGATTGAACATTTAATTATTTTGTTGAAAATTCCAATGTTTTGTTGAACATTCGTTTTTTTTATAGAAAATTTGTTCTTTTGGATTAAAACTTCATATTTTGGTAGAATAGTCTTTTTTTTTGTTGTTGAAAGTTAATTCTTTTTTTTTTCAAAGTCTACTATTATATTTCTTTTTCAGAATTAATCTCTTTTGGTTGAAAATTCTTCTATTGTGTTGAAAATATAATAATTTTGTTGAAATTTCGCTATTTTTTTAAAGAGCCATCATTTTTGGTTCAGAATTGACTTTTTTTAACTGAAAATGTACTTTTTGGGTGAAAATGTAACGTTTTCAGGTGAAAATCCAACTATTTGTTTGAAAACTCGTGTATTTTGATGAAAATTAGTCTTTTTGGTTATATAATTTATCTCTTTTGGTAGAAATTTATTCTTTTTTGTTTGTAATATCAACTGTTACATTGTTTTTTGATAATTAATATTTCTAGGTTAAAAAATTGAACTATTTGTTTCAAAATTCATGTTTATTGGTAGAAATGTTATCTTTTTTGTTTGAAATATCAACTATTACATTCTTTGTTGAGAATTAATCTTTGTAGGTTGAAAATTCAATAATATGTATACAAATTTAACTATTTTGTTATAAAGTCATCTTTTTTTATTACAAATTCGACCATTTCTTTGAAAATTCATCATTATAGTTTGAAATAAATTCGACATTTTCCTTGACCAATTTTTATTTTCCCATCCATAAACATTCAGATACCAGCATTTTTATCTTGTAATATTTTTAGGATCTTTTAGTGACTAAATGAAAAATTATTTCAGATATAAGTGTAAGAATTTCAAATTTATTTATTTATTTTAAACCAAAAAAAAAGACTTTTCTACCATAAAAGATGAATTTTTAATAAAATAATTGAATTTTCAGCTTAAAAAGATGAATTTTCAACCAATCAAATTTCATTTAAAACATGAATTTTAAAACCAAAAAGACGAATTTTCAACAAATAAAGATTTTTCAGTCATGAAAGAAAAAAAAAATTGCATCTAAATTGTTGAACCTCTAAGCCGAAAGACGAACTTTCTGTAAAAAATTTGAATTTTCATTTAGAAAATATGAATTTTCAGCAAAAAAATTAATTTTCAGCAAGAAAATTAATTTTCAACAAAATATTTGAATTTTCAGTCAAGGAGATGAATTTTCAACTAAAAATATGAATCTTTAACTAAAAAAAAAATAATTTCCTAACAAAGTTGTTCAAACAAAATAGTGAAATCCTCAGGCAAAGAAGATTAATTTTTAACCAAACAGTTGCATTTTCATCCAAGAAAGATGAAATTTCCACTAAAAACAGATGAAATTTTAAATCAAAAAGGCAAATTTTCAACAAAAAAAATACTTGAATTTTCATCCAAAAAAGATGTTAGTTCGACTTTTCAACATCAAAATATGAGTTTTGAATGAGAAGTAAATTTCCTATGAAATAATTGAATTTTCAAAAAAGCAATTGAATTTTCGACTAACATTTATGATTTTTCAAATTAAAAACACAAATTTAAAAAAAAAAAGTTAAATTTTTATCAAAAAAAGATTTTAGTTTACTTTTTAACACCAAAATATGAATTTTAAACAATTAAATTTGGTATGATATAGTTGAATTTTCAACAAAACAGTTGAATTGTCAACTGAAAAGGATGACTTTTTAACGAAATTCTTGACTTTTTCGTTCAAAAGTTATATTTTTTGGCAGAAAATTGGTTAAAAATTTAACTATTTGGTTGGAACTATATTTACTTTGTTGAAAAGCTGTCTTTTTGGTTGAAAATCAAACTACTTTCTTAAAAATTCATTTTTTTAAACTGAAAATTGCAATTTTTGATTGAAAATTATTTTTTGTTTTGAAAGCTTATATTTTTGAGTTCAAACTTCAACTGTATTGTAGAAAGTTCTTTTTTTTTGGCTCATAAATTCAATAGTTCGATAGAAAATTGGGTTTTTTCATTTGAAAATTAGTTTCTTGAAATTAAAATGTAGCAATTCCATTTTTGGTTCAAAGTTGATCTTTTTTATTTTGAAAATTCAACTATTTTGTTAAAAATTCGTCATTTTTTGTAGAAAATTAATCTTCTTGCTTTAAAATTCGACATTTTGAATGCAATTTTTTTTCTTTATTGACTAAAAAATCTTTTTTTGTTAAAAACTCAACTCTTGTTGAAAATTCGTGTTTTCGGATTAAAGATTCAACTGTTTTGTAGAAAATTTGAATTTTCTCTCGAAAATTCAACACTTTGTTAGAGAATCAACTAATTGGTCGAATTTTGAACTACTTTGTAAAAAATGCATTGTTTAGTTAAAAATTCATCATTTTAGTTAAAAATTTTTTTTGTTTGTTAAAAACTAGGGGTTTTAAATAAAAATTTGAATGTATGGTTGAATATTAACTTTTTAATTGAAAATTCATATTTTTTTGTTGAAAAAATCAACTGCATTGTAGAAAATTCTTCTTTCAGGCTAAAAAATTCAACAATTTGGGAGAAAATTCAGTTTTTTCAATTGAAAATTAATTTTTTGAAACGAAAATGTAAATATTCGATTTTTTGGTTAAAAACTGATGTTCTTAATTCAACAGTTCAACTATTTTTTTTTTAAATTATCTTATGTCGAACCTGAAATTTATTCAGTTTGAACCAAAGAAAACTTTTTTTATTTTCCTTTTTCGGAAAAAAATTTTTGTCGTGAGTTAGGATTTTTGGGATTTCATATCGTATTTTAATGAATTTTAAAGAATTTATTCACACAAAGTGAGGAATTTCGTAGGATTCCAAAGATTTGAAGAGATTTTAAAATATTTCTTTGCAATTCATTTAGAATTTTGTCTGAATTCTTATTAATTAATCCTGCCATTCTTTTAAATTCTTCTGGATTCTTCTAAATTCACTCAATTTTACTCAATAGAATGAATTCTTAAAAAGTTTTTGTTTAATTCATCTTGAAGTCTTTTAAACACACCTTAAATTTGTAGGCATTTCATCAAATTCTTTTGAATGCCCTTTTAATTTTTCTAAACTCATTTCAAACTTATCCAATTCAATGATATTTTTTAATATTTTTAAATTGCTTTCGATTCACTTAATTGCTTTTTATATTCAGCTTGATTTTTTTTAATGAATTTCATCGAGTTCTTCTCATTTCCCTTAAATTGTACTAAATTTACACAAATTTTACTGAAATCAATGGCATTTTTTGATTTTTAAAACTATTTTCAATTCTTTAAATTTTTTTTAAATTGGTGTGCAGTCATTAGTCACTTTTTTGGTTGTAAATTAGTAGAGTTTTCAAGATTTGAAGAGATTTGAAATTATTTTTTGGAATTAATCCTGAATTATTATTAATTCACCCTGAATTCTTTGAAATTCTTCGGGATTCTCTTGAAATTTTTTAAGTCGCATGAATTCTACTAAATTAACTCAATTCAATTTAATTTAATAGATTTTCTTTGAATTTTTAACAGTTTTCATTTAATTGATCCTCAAGTATATTTACCTCACCTAGAATTCTTAGACATTTCGTCAAATTCTTTTCAATTCCCTTGAATGTTCCTAAGCTTTTTTCAAACTTCCTGAATTTAATGAAGTTTTTTCATATTTTAAAATTGTTTTCAATTCATTTGAATTTTTTTTTAATTCACATTGCATTTTTATGAATTTCATCGAATTCTTCGCATTTACCTTAAATTCCCCTACTTTTTTTCCAATTAATTTTAATTTAACTTGAATTGCTTCGAAATCTTATGAATTTATACTGAATTTGTTACCCTTCGAGCGTGAAAAAAGTGCCCTATGAGCGTGACAAAATGTACCCTTCGATCCCTATATTTTATCCCATAGGCAGGCCTCACAGACCGGTCCCTCTATCCCCTATTGTACCCTATATTCAGTTAAGGTCCCTAAAGTACCCTATTTTCAAGATTTAGTCCCTACGGTACACTCTTTGCAGCCCCTTAATGGACATTAAAAAAAATTTATAATAAGATCAAAGCTTCCAAGAGCATTTTGAAAAAATAGCAAAAATCAGGGAATTCCTGTAAGAAGTAACTGTAAAAAAAATTTTATTCACTTTTTTAAATGAAAAGATCATATTAATCACTGAATTGTCCATAATTCTTTTGATATATTTCAGATTATTGTTAAAGATTCCGAGAAATTTGTAATAAATTTCAATAATTTGGAGGTTTTTTTTAAAAAGATTTTAGGGTATTTTTGAAACTTCTAAGGAATTTTCAAGAGCTTTTAATTTGAAATATTTTAGGAAATTAAAAAAAATTCCGAGGAATTTTTTATTAATTGGCACTGTCAAGAGTTTTAACGATTTTCAAGGGATTTCAAAAGATTTTAAAGGATTTAAAATATTTGAGGTTATTTTAGGTTATTTAAAAATATTTCAAGTAATTATTAATTGTTTTTAGTAGTTTACTGGGATTTCAAAGAATTTGAAATATTTTAGGGAATTTTAAAAGAATCCAAGGAATTATTAATTAATTTAATTAATTTGAATGAATTTCGAAGCGTTTTAAATATTTTAGGATAAAGAATTTTCTAGAATTTCGGAAGATATGAAACGATTTTACAGGATTTATAAGGTCGTAAGATATTTTAAAGGATTTTACGTTATTTTATAAGATTTTCGAGGATTTCAATGACTTTAAGGGATTTTAAAACTCTCACTGTATTTTAATCCATTTTCCAGGATTTCAGGAAATATCATAGAATTTCACAGGCATTTTATAATATTTTAGTGGATAAAAAATGTGTTCACGAGAAGTGAGGTATTTTGTAGGATTTCAAAAGATTTTAAATATTTTAGAAAATCTTAAAAGATTCCAAGGAATTATTAATTGATTTTAATAATTTTAAGAGATTTAATAACATTTTAGTGGATTTTAAAGAATTTATTCAAGAAAAGTGAGTTATTTCGTAGGAATTTAAAGATTTGAAGAGATTTAAAATTATTTTTTGGATTACACCCTGAATTCTTATTAATTTATCCTGAATTCTTTGAAATTCTTTTGAATTTTTTAATTCATTAGAATTCTTATAAATCTAATCAATTTTACATAATTCATTTTATTTGTTTAAAGTTTTTATAGAATTGGTTCTGCAGATTAATTGATAAAATGACCAAAGGCTTTGAAATATTTTAAGGTATTTTTCAAATTTCTTGGCATTTTCTAAAGCTTTAAAAAATTTCAAGGTATTTCAAAAGATTTTACGGGATTCGAAATATTCTAGGGTATTTTAAAAGATTCCCATGTATTTTCAAGAGCTTTAAAAAGTTTCAAGGGATTTCAAAAGATTCAAAGGATTGGAAATATTTTAGGAAATTTTAACGATTCCCAGAAATTTTTTATTTATTTCAATAGTTTGAAGGGATTTCAAAGACTTTGAAATATTTTAAGGCATTTAAAAAAATTCCAAGATATTTTCAAGGGATTTAAACAATTTCAAGGGATTTCCAAGGGTTTTAATAATTTAAAGGGATTTTAATATTTTAATGGATTTCAAAGAATTTATTCACAAGAAGTGAGGGATTTCGTAGGGTTTCAAAGATTTTAAGAGATTTTCCAATATTTTTTGCAATTCATTTGGAATTCGCCCTGAATTCTTATTAATTTATCCTGAATTCTTTTAAATCCTTTTGAATTCTTCTAGATGCACTCAATTTTACTCAGGTCAATGGATTTTTTAAAAGGTTTTGTTCAATTCATTTTGAAGTCATTAAAACTGACCTTAAGTTTTTAGGAATTTCATCAAATTCTTTTGAATTCTCTTTAATTTCTTCTAAAATTCATTTCAAACTTACTCAATTCAATGCATTTTTTCATATTTTTATATTCTTTTCATATTTAAAATTTTTTGTCAATTCATTTGAATTTTTTTAATTCACCTGAATTATATATGCCAATTATATTATATATTATAATATGCCAACAGCCATACCACGCTGAAAAAACCAGTTCTCGTCAGATCACTGAAGTTAAGCAGCGTTGGGCGCGGTTAGCACTTGGATGGGTGACCATTCGAGAAAACTGAGTGCTGTTGGCACATCGTGGGTGTGGTGAGCCCACACTTGTAGTTATTTACTACAAGTTATCAACCTAGAAACACTACCCGAATCGGGTAGTGTCACGCCTACCCCGAAAGGGAAATGGCTTAATGGTATACACCTTGAATTTTTATGCATTTCATCAAATTCTTCTCGTTTCCCTTAAATTCCTCTAAATTCACTCAAATTCTACATAAATAAATGGATTTTTTCGATTTTTAAAACTTTTTTCAATTCATTTGAATTTTTTTGAATTGTTTTGTAGTCATTAGACATTTTTTTAGTTAGAAATTAGTAAGGTTTCAAAGATTTGAGATTTGAAATTATTTTTTGAAATTCACCCTGAATTCTTTTAAATTCTTTGGGATTCCCTTGAATTTTTTTACTTCACTTGAATTATTCTAAATTTACTCAATTATACTTAATTCAATGGATTTAAAAAAAAAAATTTTAAGTTTTTATTGAATTGATCCTGAAGTCTTTTAACCTCACCTTGAATTCTTAGGCATTTCATAAAATTCTTTTTAATTCCCTTGAATTTTCCTAAGCTCATATCAAAGTTACTGAATTCATAAAAGTTTCTTCACATTTCAAAAATTGTTTTCAATTCATTAAAATTTTTGTTTAATTCACCTCGAATTTTTATGAATTTCATCGAATTCTTCTCGTTTATCGTAAATTCCTCTAAATTTATTCCAATGTTACGGAAATAAATGGAATTTTTTTGACTTTTAAAATTGTTTCTAATTCATTCGAATTCGTCGGAATTTAACTTGCATTGATTTGAAGTCTTATAAATTTATCCTGAATTTTTTACCCTTTGAGCGCGAAAAAAGTACCCTATGAGCGTGACGAAAAGTACCCTTTGGTCCCTATATTTTATCCCATAGGGACTGTGAGGCCTGCATAGGGACTATGGGGCCTGATATCCAATTTTTAAAAATAAATCTTTAATGGCAGAAATCATTGAAAATTATTTTAAAATGTAACATTTCTTACAAAAAGACATATGAAAATAAATGTTTAGTCTTTCCCCTATTTTCCCCTTTTTCGTGAGAAAACCACCCTATTTCCCCTTTTTTGAGCTTTTTTTGCGCTGTGATCCCTGTAATGAATACGAATTTCCCTTATTTTCTAGGCAGATCCTCCAAACGTGGGACGAATTCCAGTGAACGATGCTTTGGGTGTAACTGTAGTCCTCCTCACCTGTTCGTACCGAGGCCATGAGTTTGTTCGAGTTGGTTACTTCATCAACAACGAATACACGGACGCGGAATTGCGAGAAAATCCACCTCCCCAGCCCCAGTTTGACAAAGTGCAAAGGAACATCCTGGGCGATAAACCTCGCGTCACCAGATTCAAAATCAACTGGGACGACAGCACAAGTCCTAACACGAACAGTGTTGCTGAAGCGATGGAAGCCCATGCCATAATTGATGATACAACTGAAGATGTGCCCTCGACTTCCTTAAGTTTCACAGAAAACACACAAAACAGCATGGAAGTGATGTGAACTTGAGGTATTATTTTCTAGATTTTGGTGAATTGAAAAGTTTTGAAATTCACTTGCAATGGACACACGATTCTTCGAGATAAAATGTCGACTTTCTTCCCTTTTTTTATTCATCGTTTCTTCGACTCTAAACTGGGCACCTTTGCGAGTCTCGTGTGCATGAACTAGTTCCATACTTAGTATAAAAATATTAGTTTTGTAAAAATTTAGATGTTTAAAAAAAAAGTACGGTAAGATACTATGACGAGATCGATTAGCCAACTCATTTAAATCATTAAATTATTTAATACATGTGCATAAATTAGCTCCTCGACCTTTGATCTCTCGCGTTCTAACTTGGAATAACACGGATATTAGTATTTTTAAATCCAAATCTTGTCAACATTTCGATTCTTTAAAAGTTCCAAGTCTTGGGTGAAGTTTTGCAGTTTCGTTTTGAGACTTTACAGAGAACTTTAAATTGCATATGATGTGTGCTTTTCAGCTGTATTAACTATTATTTGGTTTCGTGAAACTGTATGCAGCGTAAGTTGAAATACTATTCGCCAACGTGTACATATATATTATAGAGATACTGAAACGCGATAATTACATATGTTTTCTATTTAGATAAAACGGTGGTTTTTATTTTTCATATCCCGCTTTTTAATGCAAGGAAATGTTTTTTTTTTTATTACAGGAGACACTTTTTATGAGCGGTGCCACTCTCTTCAATTTCCAGTTGAAAATATTTTCAAACTTATTTGCTGATTGGCTAAAATAACTTGTCTACCATCTCAAGTACAGAAGTATATAACGGAAATCTCATGCAATTTATAAATTAAAATATATAATTTATATTGTCACGTCCGGCACGTTCGTGACTTTAATTATTTCATCATATTAAGTTCGGCATACTCATTTAATGTGAAATCGTCGATGAAATAATTGTTGAAAAATAAGTTATATTGTTCAAATTTCGCGGGAAAATGCATCGCTTCAAATTAGAAAGGGTGCTGAATTTAAATGGTAAAAGAAGTCAAAGTAATAGAAAACATATCATTCACATTGAACAGTGAATATAAAATTTAATTAAATTTTTTAATTTTTAATTCAGGGTTGCTACAATATCCCAATTTCTAAATTTTTCTAGGTATGAAACCAACCATACACTTAGAAGATTAATAATGATAATGCAAAATAAATTTTGTTTCTAAATATATTTAAAATCCTTTTTAGTTCTGTTTTCAAGTCAAAAAGATAAATTTTCAACCAAAGAAATGAATTTTTAACTAAAATGATGAATCTTCAACCAAAAATATGAATTTTTAACCAAATAGTTAGTTGAATTTTC
>CAKNYM010050069.1:89718-103255 GCA_932195095.1 Andricus curvator
AATATTTCAAGAATTTTAATGATTTCAACAAGGGTGCAGTACACCAGGTTTCAAAGATTTAAAATGATTTCAAATTTTATTAATTATTTCACAAAGATTTTAAATACTTCAATGATTTCAAACTAAGATGAAAGATTGCATAAGTATTTCAAAGAATTCGTAAGGATTTAAAAAGATTTCAACAAGGGTGCAGCACAATAGGTTTCAAAGATTTCAAAACATTAAAAAAATTTTAAACGATGTCAAATATTCCAGTGATTTAAAGATTTCACAAATATTTCAAATAATTCAAAAGATTTAAAAAAGGGTGTAGTACACCAGATTTCAAAGATTTTTTATCGATTTCAACATTTTAAAAAAGATTTCACATTTTTTAGAAAGATTTCACAAATATTTCAAAGAATTTCAAAATATTTCAAAGATTTGAAACGATTTCAAATATTCCAGTGATTTTAAACGAATACAAAAAATTTCCGAAAGATTTCACAAAAAATGCATGAGGATTTCAAAATATTTCAAGAATTTTAATGATTTCAACAATGGTACAGTACACCAGATTTCAAAGATTTTAAATGAATTAAATTATCAAATTTTTGTAAATATTTCACAAAGATTTTAAATGCTTCAATGATTTCAAACTAAGATAAAAGATTTCATAAGTATTTCAAAGAATTCGTAAGCATTTCAAAAGATTTCAACAAGGGTGCAGTACAATAGGTTTCAAAGATTTCAAAACATTTGAAAAATTTTAAACGATGTCAAATATTCCATTGATTTTAAATGAATACAAACATTTTTAGAAAGATTTCACAAAGATTTCAAAAAGGGTGTAGTACACCAGATTTCAAAGATTTTTGATCGATTTCAATATTTTAAAAAAGATTTCACAAAGATTTCAAATATTCCAGTGATTTCAAACTCATATAAAAGATTTCACAAAGAATTCATAAGAATTTTAAAATATTTCAAAGATTTTAAACGATTTCAAATATTCCAGTAATTTTAAACGAATACAAAAAATTTCAGAAAGATTTCAAAGAATTTCCAAATATTTCAAGAATTTAAAAGATTTCAAAAAGGGGTAAGTACACCAGATTTCAAAGATTTTTTATCGATTTCAAATTTTATTAAAAGATTTCACAAAGATTTTAAATATTCCATTGCTTTCAAGCGCATATAAGATTTCATAAAGATTTCAACAAGGGTGCAGTACAATAGGTTTCAAGGATTTCAAAACATTGCATTTTTAACGATTTCAAATATTCCAGTGATTTTAAACGAATACACAAAATTTCCGAAAGATTTCACAAAAAACGCATGAGGATTTCAAAATATTTCAAGAATTTTAATGGTTTCAACAATGGTGCAGTACACCAGATTTCAAAGATTTTAAATGATTTAAATTATCAAATTTTTGTAAATATTTCACAAAGATTTTAAATGCTTCAATGATTTCAAACTAAGATAAAAGATTTCATAAGTATTTCAAAGAATTCGTAAGCATTTCAAAAGATTTCAACAAGGGTGCAGTACAATAGGTTTCAAAGATTTCAAAACATTTGAAAAATTTTAAACGATTTCAAATATTTCAGTGATTTTAAATGAATACAAACATTTTTAGAAAGATTTCACAAAGATTTCAAAAAGGGTGTAGTACACCAGATTTCAAAGATTTTTGATCGATTTCAATATTTTAAAAAAGATTTCACAAAGAATTAATAAGAATTTTAAAATATTTCAAAGATTTTAAACGATTTCAAATATTCCAGTGATTTTAAACGAATACAAAAAATTTCAGTAAGATATCACAAATATTTCAAAGAATTCATAAGAATTTCAAAATATTTAAAAGTTTTCACTTTTTTTTTTAATATTTCACGAAGATTTTAAATACTTCGATGATTTCAAACTAAGATTAATACTTCACAAATATCTCAAAGAATTCATAAAGATTTCAACAAGGGTGCAGTACAATAGGTTTCAAGGATTTAAAAACATTCTAAATTTTTTAATGATTTCAAATATTCCAGTGATTTTAAACGAATACAAAAAATTTCAGAAAGATTTCAAAGAATTTCCAAATATTTCAAGAATTTAAAAGATTTCAAAAAGGGTGTACACCAGATTTCAAAGATTTTTATCGATATCAAATTTTTTTAAAAAGATTTCACAAAGATTTCAAATATTCCAGTGCTTTCAAACGCATATAAAAGATTTCATAAAGATTTCAACAAGGGTGCAGTACAATGGGTTTCAAAGATTTCAAAACATTAAAAAAATTTTAAACGATGTCAAATATTCCACTGATTTTAAACGAATACAAAAAATTTGAGAAAGATTTCACAAAGAATTCATAAGGATTTCAAAATATTTCAAGAATTTTAATGATTTCAACAAGGGTGCAGTACACTAGATTTCAAAAATTTTAAATGATTTAAAAGAATTCACTTTTTTTTTAATATTTCACAAAGATTTTAAATGCTTCAATGATTTCAAACGAAGATAAAAGATTTCAAAGAATTCGTAAGGATTTCAAAAGATTTCAACAAGGGTACAATAGGTTTCAAGGATTTCAAAACATTCAAATTTTTTTAACGATTTCAAATATGCCAGTGATTTTAAATGTATACAAAAATTTTTAGAAAGATTTCACAAATATTTCAAATAATTCAAAACATTTCAAAAAGATTGTAGTACACCAGATTTCAAAGATTTTTTATCGATTTCAACATTTTAAAAAAGATTTCAAATATTCCAGTGAATTCAAACTAAGACAAAAGATTTCACAAATGTTTCAAAGAATTCGTAAGGATTTCAAAAGATTTCAACAAGGGTGCAGTTCAATAGGTTTCAAGAATTTCAAAACATTTCAAAAATTTTAAACGATTTCAAATATTTCAGTGATTTTAAATGAATAAAAAAATTTTAGAAAGATTTCACAAATATTTCAAATATTTTAATTTATTCAAATTAATACAAAATATTTCACAAATATCTCAATGATTTCTTAAAGATTTTAAAAGAATACAAGAATTTCAAAGATTTCAAACAGGGATAAACCAGATTTCAAAGATTTTAAACGATTTTAAATGGTTTCAAAAAATTTTAGAAGATTTCAAAAGATTTCAATGATTTCCAACGAACACAACAGATTTCATAAACAAAGATTGAAAAAAGATTTCACAAATATTTTAAAGATTTCGAAAAAATTGCCAAAGATTTTACAAACGTTTAAAAATATTTCTCAAAGGTTTCACATAAATTTCATTAATTCACAAAGATTTCAAAGACTTTACAGTGATTTAAAAATATCCCCAAATAAAAGGTTTCATAAAGACAACTTATGTTCGCAAAAAATTAAGAATTTGTTTATGTGTGGTTCCGTTTTCTTTAGAAATTGTTAGCCAATAAAAAATGAAATGGCTCATTGTTTTTTCAGAAAGATTTCAGAAATATTTCAAAGAATTTCAAAACATTTCAACGATTTCAAAATATTTCACAAGGATTTTAAATACTTCAATGATTTCAAACCAAGACAAAAGATTTCACAAATATTTCAAAGAACTCTTAAGGATTTCAAAAGATTTCAACAAGGGTGCAGTACAAAACATTTAAAAAAATTTAAACGATTTCAAAGTTTTTAGAAGATTTCAAAAGATTTTATAAATATTTCAGTGATTTTAAACGAATAAAAAAAATTTCGGAAAGATTGCACAAATATTGCAAAAAATTCATAAGGGTTTCAAAAGATTTCAAGAATTTATCAGATTTCAAGAAGGGTTGCAGTACACCAGATTTTCAACGATGTAAAATTTTTCTAGAATATTTCAGAAAGATTTTAAATATTTCAATGATTTCAAACCAAGACAAAAGATTTCAAAAATATTTCAAAGAATTCTTAAGGATTCAACAAGGGTGCAGTACAACAGGTTTCAAGGATTTCAAAACATTTAAAATTGTTTTAACGATTTCAAATTTTTTAGAAGATTTCAAAAAATTTTAGAAAAATTTCAAATATTCCAGTGAGCTTAAATGAATATCAAAAATTTAAGAAAGATTTCACAAATATTTCAAAGAATTTCAGAAGATTTCAAAACATTTAAACGATTTCAAATTTTTTTTAGAATATTTCAAAATATTTCAGAAGGATTTTAAATACTTCAATGATTTCAAACCAAGACAAAAGATTTCACAAATATTTCAAAGAACTCTTAAGGATTTCAAAAGATTTCAACAAGGGTGCAGTACAACAGGTTTCAAGGATTTCAAAACATTTAAAAAGTTTTAAACGATTTCAAATTTTTTAGAAGATTTCAAAAGATTTTACAAAGATTTCAAATATTCCAGTGATTTTAAACGAATACAAAAGTTTCAGAAAGATTTCATAAATATTTCATAGAATTCATAAGGGTTCCAAAAGATTTCAAGAATTTAAAAGATTTCAAAAAGGGTACAGTATACCAGATTTTAAACGATTTCAAAAGGTTTCAACAAACAAGTCAGGGAATTTTTGCGAAAGCGTGCTTAATTTTTTTTTGAATTGCAATATAAAATTAAATAAGAATGCTTCTTTATTTGTAAAAGTAGCTTTATATGAATGTATTTAACTATTCTCTTGAAAATTCGTTTTTTTTGTTGTTTGAAATTAATGTTTTTAACTGAAGATTTAACTATTCTAGTTTTGGTTGAAAATTTATCGTTTTTATTTGAAAATTCAAGTATCTGGTTCCAAATTCATGTATTTTGTTGAATATTCGTTCTTTTTGGTAGAAAATTAATATTCTTGTTGAAAAATTCATCTTTTTGCTTGAAAATTCAGCAATTTATTTGCAATTTTTTATCTCTCTTGACTGAAAAATCTTTCTAAGTTCAAAATTCAACTGCTTTATCTTTCCTTCATAATTAATCTTTTTGGGAATGAAAATTTAATTATTTGGTTGAAAGTTAAACTCTTTTGGTAAAAATTATTATTATTTTTTTAAAGATTCATCATTTTAATTGAAAACTCATCACTTTGGTTGAAAAATAAGCTATTTTGTTGAAAATTGTTTTTTTTTTATTTGGTTGAAAAATAATAACTATTCCAGTTGAAAGTTTAACTATTTTGTTGAAAATTTGTTGTTTTTTTGTTGTTAAAAATTAATTTTAAACTGAAAATTCAATTTTTGGTTGAAAATTTTTCTTTTTTAGTCGAAAATTCATTTTTTTTCTGTTAAAAATAAAACTACTTGGTTGACAGTTAAACCCTTTTGCTAAAATTTCTTTTTTTTTTAATTTCGTCTATTCCAGTGGAAGATTGATCATTCTAGTTAAAAATTTATCATTTTTGTTTAAAATTTTTGTTTTCTTTGATGGAAAATTAATTTTTTTGACTGAAAATTTAAATGTTCCATGTTAGGTTAAAAACTGATCTTTCTTGGATGAAAATTCAACTATTTGGTTGAAAATTAATCTTTTTTAGTGGAAAATTCAACTATTTGATTGAGAATTCACGTATTTTGTTGAAAAAATGTTGTTTTTCTTTTGTAGAAAATTAATCTTTTTGGTAGAAAATTCAACTATTTGGTTCAAAATTCATCTATATTGTTAGAAATGCAATATTTTAAACTTGAAAATAAAAATTTGTTTGAATTATTGTTTAAATTGATGGACTTTAGGGACAAATTCAAGAAATTATTACTTATAGACTACCTGACGAACACAAAAGATTTCATAAAAAAAGATTGAAAAAAGAATTCACAATTATTTTAAAGATTTCGAAAAATTTGCCAAAGATTTCAAAGATTTTACAAAAGTGTTAAAAGATTTCTCAAAGTTTTCACAGAAATTTCAAGATTTCTTAAAGATTTTAAATACTTTAAAAGATTTCAGAATATTTCAAAGACTTTACAAATATTTAAAAATATCCCGAAACGTTTCATAAAGACAACTTATGTTCGCAAAAAATTAAGAATTTGTTTATTTATGGTTCTGTTTTCTATAGAAATTGTTGGCCAATAAAAAATGAAAGGGCTCATTTTTTACATGTATTAACGAGGAACAAATTTGAATTATGTAGAAACATTTATTGTTACACGAATCATTTACAATTTTATAAAGGTAACGAAAGGCAACGATTAGCAACAGCATTTTTAACGATTAAATTTTCTGTCGTATCAACAGATATGCACTATCAGCCATATGTGTTCAATTGTTCATTTTGTCAAGACATTGTTTATGTCCTAGAAATCCATGCTTGGCAGGGAAACTTAAACAAATCATTAATTCCTTTTTTAATTTCTCCATTTCAGGTGACAAACATGGAATTCTTTATTTTCAACACAAGTCCCTTTTTCAATAAGTTACAAAAATCAGTACATTATTCACTTATTTAATATTCATTAAAAAAGAAATTTCAGAGGACTTTGTGTTTCACACTCAGTTGAAACAATATCTCTTTTTAACACACTTATTTTACATTTATAATATGGATCAACACTATCTACAAATATTCCTTTTTTTTAAACGGCGTACAATTTTCTGCAAATTGTAAATATCCAAGAACTTTACCACAGTAACATGCAGTGCACATTAACAGTAAACTTCAATTAACAATCTCACTGAAAATTCTTACAAATTGAGGAAAAACTCAATAAAAATTTTAAGAATTTTAAATTAGATTAAAATCAAATTCAAAATCCTATTTAACGTCCAATACTCAAATTAATGTATAGAATTCCTGAAAATAAAAACGATAATTTAAATTTAATAAATGAAAAATAGTTTTTTTATAAAAATTATGAATAAAGGTTTATAACTTATTTATAAAGTAAAGTAAACGAATAAGTCATTCAGTTTGAAGTGAAAAAATTTAATATTTTAATTATTGGTCACTTTTTTTTGCGCAGTTCTGAATTTTACAAACATAATATTATTTTCTACTGAAAAAAATTCAAAGTACGTGTTGTGATAATATTTTCTATTTTTTTAACAAAAGAACTTTTAACTAATAAAGATAAATTTCGAATAAAAAATGAAACAGTTCAATTTTTAACCAAAAAGATGAGTTTTCAAACAAGAAGGATTACCTTTAAATTTCCAACAAAATACATAAATTTCGAACTAAATATTTGAAGTTCTAACTAAAAAACTGTAAATTTTCTACTAAAATAAAATGAATTTTCAACAAAATTGTTAAATTTTCAACTAAAAAAATAAATTTTCAACCAAAAATGGAATACTGAAATTTTCAGGTAAAAAAATTGAATTTTCAACTAAAAAAGAAAACATTTTCAACCAAAAATAGAATAGTTAAATTTTCTGTTAAAACAATAAATTTTCAAACAAAAAAAAACGAAATTTTCAATAGAATATTTAAATTTTCAGCCACAGAGATGAATTTTCAACTAAAGTGATGAATCTCTAACCAAAAAAATTACCAAAAAAGTTGAATTGTCAACGAAAAATCGAACAAATTTTCAATAAAATAGTTAATTTTTCGTCGAAAAAATGAGTTGGCAACTAAAAAACTAATTTTGAACCAAAAAAAAAGAAGTTTTGAAGAAAATACTTAAGGTTTTCAACCAAAAATAATTAATTTTCAACCAAAAAGATGAATTTTCAAACAAGAAGATTAATTTTCTACCAAAAACTCGAATTTTCAACTAAAAAATTAATTTTACACGAAAAAATTAATATTTTTAACAAAGTAGTTACATTTTTAACCAAAGAAATTAATTTTAATTTAATTAATTAATTAATTTTAATTAAGTTTCTACTAGAAAGAGAAATTTCCAACAAAATACATTTTCCAACTAAATATTTGAAGTTCTAACTAAAAAATGTAAATTTTCTACTAAAAAAAAAATAAATTTTCAACAAAATTGTTAAATTTTCAACTAAAAAAATAAATTTTCAACCAAAAATGGAATACTGAAATTTTCAGGTAAAAAAATTGAATTTTCAACTAAAAAAGAAAACATTTTCAACCAAAAATGGAATAGTTAAATTTACTGTTAAAACAATTAATTTTCAAACAAAAAAAAAACGAAATTTTCAATAGAATATTTAAATTTTCAGCCACAGAGATGAATTTTCAACTAAAGTGATGAATCTTCAACCAAAAAAATTATTTTTTAACAAAGTAGTATAACTTTGAACCAAAAAAGTTGAATTGTCAACGAAAAATCGAATAGTTAATATTGCAACCAAAAAGTTAATATTGCAACCAAAAAAGATTTTGATATTGAATAAAAAACAGTTGAATTTAAACAAAAAAGACGAACTTTAATGAAATACTTAATTTTTAAGTTCAAAAAATAATTTGTTAACAAAAAAAAACAACAAATTTTCAATAAAATAGTTAATTTTTCGTCGAAAAAAAATGAGTTTGCAACTAAACAAGTAATTTTGAACCAAAAAAAAAGTTTTGAACAAAATACTTGAATTTTCAACCAAAAATAGTGAATTTTCAACCAAAAAGATGAATTTTCAAACAAAAAGATTAATTTTCTACCAAAAAGTCGAATTTTCAACTAAAAAATTAATTTTACACCAAAAAATAAATATTTTTAACAAAGTAGTTACATTTTTAACCAAAGAAATGAATTTTATAAAAATAAATGAATTTATAAACAAGAAGAATAATTTTCTAAAAAAAGTCAATTTTCAAACACATACTGGAATTTTCAACTAATGTGATGAATATTCAACCAAAAAAATTACTTTTTAACTAACTAGTATAACTTTGAACCAAAAAAGTTGAATTGTCAACGAAAAATCGAATAGTTGATATTGCAACCAAAAAAGATTTTGATATTGAATAAAAAACAGTTGAATTTAAACAAAAAATACGAACTTTAATGAAATACTTAATTTTTAAGTTCAAAAAATAATTTTTTAACAAAAAAAAACAACGAATTTTCAATAAAATAGTTAATTTTTCGTCGAAAAAAAATGAGTTCGCAACTAAACAAATAATTTTGAACCAAAAAAAAAGTTTTGAACAAAATACTTATTTTTTCAACCAAAAATAATCAATTTTCAACCAAAAAGATGAATTTTCAAACAAGATGATTAATTTTCTACCAAAAAGTCGAATTTTCAACTAAAAAATTAATTTACACCGAAAAATAAATATTTTTAACAAAGTAGTTACATTTTTAACCAAAGAAATGAATTTTAACAAAAATAAATGAATTTATAAACAAGAAGAATAATTTTCTAAAAAAAAAGTCAATTTTCAAACACATAGTGGAATTTTCAACTAAAAAGATCAATTTTCAAGAAAAGAAAAACGAATTTTTATAAATTAGTTAAATTTTCAACCGAAAAAATGATTTTTTTAACCAAAAAGGTTAATACAACAAAATCCAACAAAATACATTAATTTCCAACTAAATATTTGAAGTTCTAACTAAAAAATGTAAATTTTCTACTAAAAGAAAATGAATTTTCAACAAAATTGTTAAATTTTCAACTAAAAAAATAAATTTTCATCCAAAAATGCAATAGTGAAATTTGCAGGTAAAAATTGAATTTCCAACAATATAGTTCAATTCGCAACAAAAAAAGTGAATTTTCAACTAAAAAAGAAAACATTTTCAAACAAAAATAGAATAGTTATATTTTCTGTTAAAACGATTAATTTTCAACCAAAAAAAAGTGAAATTTTCAATAGAATAGTTGAATTTTCAACTAAAAAGATCAGTTTTCAAGAAAAGAAAAACGAATTTTTATAAATTACATTTTTAACGGAAAAATGATTTTTCAAACAAAAAGATTAATTGTTAAGCATCAAGATTAATTTTCAATCAAAAGAGACGAATTTTCAATAAAATACAAGAATTTTAATTCAAATGGTTAATTTTTAAACTGAAAGAGACAGTTTTTTAACCAAAAGCGGACAAGTTAAATTTTCAGTTAATCAATTTTTAACGAAAAAAAAAAATAATTTTCATAAAAATAGTTTATATTAAACCAAAGAGATGAATCTTCAACAAACAACGTAAAATATAATAGTTGATATTTCAACCAAAAAATCTTTTTAATTAAAAACCGTTGAATTCAACTAAAAAGGACGAATTTTTAATAAATCATGTAATTTCTCAAGTAAAAAAGATCAGTTTTTAATGAAAAATAAAACAAAAACAAAGAGAAGAAACTTCAACCGATAAAATTTTAATAAAAAACAGTTGAATTAAAAAAAAAGACGATTTTTCCCCAAAACAGTTTTTTTAATTTTAAAATGAACTATAAGCTTTTATTAACAATTTGTATAAAAAAAGCTATTTTTCATATATTAAATTTGAATTTTCGCAGAACTCGGACCCGAACAGATCCCCCATTGTAATTAAAAAAAAAAAATTCTTTGGACAAAAATAAAAATGAGGAAAGAAAAATGAGAAGGCAACAAACAAAATCCCCTTCCTTTTCTTTTTTTATTTCTTTCGTATTTTTTATTTTTATTATTATCAAATCACAATAAAATAAAAAAATAATAATAATCAAAATAAAAAAATAGAAAGAAATAAAAAGAGAGAAGGAAGGGTATTTGGTTGGTTGCCTTCTCATTTTTCTTTCCTCTTTTGTATTTTTGTCCAAAGAATTTTTTTTTTTAAGGAAAAGTTTTTTTTCAGAAATTCTATACATTAAAAACTCAATATTTAATTACATAATTGTACAACAATTTTTCAGTTCATGTGAAAATTTGTTAAGCATATAAATGTTATGTTAGCTTTAACACGATAAATTGACAGTTTATACTGTACTACGTGCACTTAGTCCATTTATTATTAACAATTTGACTCGTATTTAATTTTTTTCCTCTGTTTCATAAATCGGCAATTTTTCGACTACAAAATTATTGCGCATGATATTCTACTTGTGCTTGGAATCTTATGACTATTCGTTCTCAAAATCCCTTGTCGGTAATTAAAATATATATGATCCTAGCAATAAACAACAGGGCTAGACTGTAATCGATAAAACGACTGAAATAAGGCCATCGATTCGAGTACAAGAAAGGCGTTTTTGCTCGTAACAATTATAATCTGAGACGCTTTTCTGGTACCCAATTTGCAGTTCCTTTCTTGAATTCAGAAATAAAATTTCGTTGCTTTAACACCAACAAACACATTTCACATATACGATGAGGACAATTCGGATTCACCCGACTCCTATTTTAGGAACCGTTTCCAATAGGAATGCATAATATTGCGCAATATACTCGACTGAGTAATTGCGCACTACGCAATTCTAGGAATTTCTAAACCGCGAGTTCCTAAACCGAGAGTCGAGTGTATTACTTTCTTTAACTTTGTATATGTTCATATAATATTTGAATAATCTGGCAAGCGCGCACTTATTTTTGTAAACAAATATCGGTTCAGAAAATGAATTAATCTTTCGTAATATTAATCGTAGCTTTGGGGTATAAAAATCTTCAATAATAAAAATAAGTTAAAATAGTGAGCAATTGAGTTCACTAGTGATGTCATTGCCATTTTGGATGTATAAAAATTTGCAAAAATTTCGGTAATCTGTAGATTTGTCAACGTGAACAAATGTGGAAGATCGGTTTCGTAAATTAATAATAGCACAACAGCAATAACATTTGGTTTTAACGAGTCATATTTTTAAATCGAGCTTTATGGACGACTAATGTATTTCGCCTTTTTCCATTAATCTATCTTTTATCTTTCTATTTAATATTTCAGGGATCACAGTCCGTTCCCTTTTTTTTTTTACCAAATCCCCCTTTTTTACGGTAATTTTGAAAAATCCTCGAAAACACCTAAAATCAAACATTTTGACCCAATTTTTCACGTTTCCCGATTTTTTTAAAAAGGTTTCGATTCATTTTTTAAGAATGATAAATAGAAATTTAAGATATTAACAAATAAGAAGCTTTGAAAGATATTTTTTAAATAAAAATTTAAAATATTTCCTAAACGGTTATATGTCTAGTAAAAATATTGCATTTTTTACAAAGTAGATTAGTTTTTAACCAAACAGTTGAATTTTCAGCCAAAAAAGATGAATTCTCAAGGAAAAATGTAATAGTTGATATGTCAAACAAAAAAGATTTTCATTTGAAATTAAAAATAGTTGAATTCATCGAAAAAGACGAATTTTCTACAAAAAAGTTAAATTTTCTAAACAAAAATTAGAATTTTCAAAGAAAAAATTAAATTTCAACCAAAAAGTTAAACTTCAACCAAATAGTTGAATTTTCTACCAAACTGATAAATTCTGAAGCCAAAAAGACAATTTTTCTACGAAACAGTTAAATTTTACAACCAAAAATAAGATTTTTTAAATAAAAAGTTAATTTTCAACCAAAACGTTAAGTTTTAACTAAGTGGTTGAAGTTTCTCCTAAATTGATAAATTCTCAAGCCAAAAAGATTAATTTTTTTACAAAACAGTTAAATTTTCGAAACAAAAATATGAATTTTCAATCAAAAAGTTAATTTTCAACCAAATAGTTGAAATTTCAACTAAAAACTTGAATTGTCTACCAAACTGATAAATTCTCAAGCCAAAAAGACGAATTTTCCACAAAAAAGTTGAATTTTCGAGAAAAAAAAGGAATTTTCAAAGAAAAAATTAAATTTCAACCAAAAAGTTAAATTTTCGACACAAAAATATGAATTTTCAAAGAAAAAATTTAATTTCGACCAAGAAGTTAAACTTCAACGAAATAGTTGAATTATCTACCAAATTGATAAATTCTGAAGTCAAAAAGACGATTTTTCTACAAAGTTACTTTTTCTTTCTACAAACTACATTTTCAAACCAAAAATATGAATTTTCAAAGAAAAAATTTAATTTCGACCAAAAAGTTAAACTTGAACCAAATAGTTGAATTTTCTCGAAAATGATAAATTCTCAAGCCAAAAAGACGAATTTTTTACAAAACAGTTACATTTTCAAACCAAAAATATGAATTTTCAATCAAAAAGTTAATTTCCAACCAAACAGTTAAATTTTCGAAACAAAAATATGAATTTTCAATCAAAAAGTTAATTTTCAACCAAATAGTTGAAATTTCAACTAAAAACTTGAATTTTCTACCAAACTGATAAATTCTCAAGCCAAAAAGACGAATTTTCTACAAAACAGTTAAATTTTCGACACAAAAATATGAATTTTTAAAGAAAAAATTTAATTTCGACCAAGAAGTTAAACTTCAACGAAATAGTTGAATTATCTACCAAATTGATAAATTCTGAAGTCAAAAAGACAATTTTTCTACAAAGTTACTTTTTCTTTCTACAAACTACATTTTCAAACCAAAAATATGAATTTTCAAAAAAAAAAGTTAATTTTCTATTTAAAAAACGAATTTTCTACGAAAAAGTGAAATTTTCGAAAAAAATGAATTTTCAAAGAAAAAATTAAATTTCAACCAAAAAGTTAAACTTCAACCAAATAGTTGAATTTCCTGCCAAATTTTTTTACAAAACATTTCCATTTTCGAAACAAAAATACGAATTTTCAAAGAAAAAATTTAATTTCGACCAAAAAGTTAAACTTGAACCAAATAGTTGAATTTT